>UZAF01017656.1:27449-37868 GCA_900617895.1 Haemonchus placei
ACATACATACATACATACATACATACATACATACATACATACATACATACTGACACACCAAACTTGTGGATTATATATAGTAAGGATACCTTAGCCCACATATCTACTTTGGTGCTTTCAATTCGTCACATTTCAAAAGAAGGTAGTGTTTTGCAGATATCCAAGAACCGTTCCGCCTTTTTACCATTGCCCACATGACTGTCTCGCGATGCGTAGACAGGTCAATGACAAATCTCAAAACGGTCGTTTTGTCCAACATACAACCCTTTCCCGAATACAATTGCTTGAGAAGGAGTACGCCGCGGAACCTGCAAAAACACGAGAAAAATGGCTGCTGATCCATTTGTATGTTCTACTCCGATGGGAAGAGTCTATTCCGAGTAAATACAACTTTATCCGGATAGAATTCGATAGCCTTATAAGCTTCTTGATGAGAAGAATTTGGAGTAAAAATGAATGCCGTGCGCCTCTTGCGCGCGGTACACGCTTCGACACACTTCTTACTGATTAAAGGATGTTCAGCGTGGAGAAATGTCGAGATACCAGAGTATACGTATATTCCACATTACGAGTGCTTAAGCAGAAGTTTAGATGGCCTCACGTAGCTATTTCTTCTCTTTCATTATGGCTTGGGCTAGAATTTCTACGATCAGAGCGATATCGCAAATTTTGGTCGAAACGAGTACAAAAAGTATTCCGAACCTCTTGAAGAAGGGTGTTTTTGGAAGGATGCAGCAGAGGGTCGAATATTTTTCTAGGGATCCAGTTTGAAAACTACGGCGCACTTGCTAACGAATGAGAAAAGATCAAGACTGGTGCTGAGGAAATGTTCGCGACTTTATCCCAGCTTCCAATCCTCCTACGAATTTTCCGGGCCACAATGTGATGGGTTGCTGGATATAGTCCATACCGGGGAGGAGAGCCTGCGCTCCCAATCGCATCAGTGTTGCAGAAATCATTGAAAAAAGCTCGGGCTGGAATTTCTCAAGAAACTCTGTGTGCCGCCGTCGATGAGTAGCTGAAGCGTCTTTGAGCTATATTTAGTACAGAAGACGTTATATAAGGACAGTGGTGTAGCGGTACCCGTTCTACGGAACAGACCCACTGTGTAACCCTCCATTAATGGGAACCTCACCTTCGGTATCAATGAAATGTGAGCTTATTATCTCTGAATGCTATAGTCGCGATGAGAGTATCACTGGTATATTTGTATTAGTTGGTTTCTCTTATTGTATAACCAGTTGGGCTATGCATAATTACGCCTATATTGTATGTCCACGACCGCTCATCCGTAAGCTTAAAATTTCTGGAAGTACTTTATCAGTTGATATCGAATTTTCGTACAAACAGACAGACGGACAGACAGACGCGAGCGCTTTATATATAGTAAGGATCACCGTGTATTCGTTTTGTAGATGCGATGCATAGTAAATAACTCACACGAATTCACCATATACCAAAATGAACTTTGGCTTCTGTAGCCCAATTCTTTTGCTACTATATTCATGGTGCACCCTGTACAGTTGAGGCAGGTGTGTTTTTGCTGTCATGTATTATACTAGTGCATATGAACTCATCGTAGAATCCAAGCCTCACAGATACATCTCTACAGTATAGGGAAGCTTAATCGTTCATCTCCTAATCTTGAAGGGTAAAGTTTAAGCGCAACTTTGCAGTGTTCCTCAGTTATGGGACTGCGTTTTATAGTATTCCTAATGCTACTTCTGAGCGCTTTGGCATTGTTGATAAAATTCCTTAGATTTTGTGAGACTTGCCTATGGATTCCACAATAGCTGCGATTCAGCATGTGTGGCGGTGATTTACTTAGTATTTATGACAGCACATGATGGCGTCCTGTACACTACTATTATGTAATCCTTAAACGTGAACTCTTCTTCAAAACATCGACATAACCTATTTCATATGCATCCGTTACACATTCCTTGGAAAGACTACAAGCCAATAACACTTCCTCACTGGTCAATTATACAATGCCACTGTAAAAAGGATTCACTCTCTCATTTTACGAAAGCTTGGCCAATGTTCAGCTCAGTGCTTACAAGGAAGGTCTTTCAGGGGATGGGACGCTTTTTGAAAGTGGTTTTTCGCATGGTATAGGGGTATGAGCACTGAGTATAGATTTATGGTCCATTTCCGCTAAATCGCCTTCTGAGTGCCGAAAATGGACGAAAATGATTTTGTCAGGAAATTTTCGCCGTTTTAACCCACTAAGCATCGCTTGTTTCATTCATGGCGTCAACTGTCCGCACAGTAGAAGGCGCCAGTGGACTACGCGACGAAAATAACGTGAACAGTAGCCGAAAAAGGGAGCCACATATTAAAAAGTGCAAGGAAGTTTCATATGTGCTCTCCACGGTTTAGCTGCTGGCAGCGGTGGATGGTGTGGCGGATAGCGATGTGGACATCGAATTGGTACGAATAGATTGGGTTGGTGATCGGATTCCCGGAGCTTTGCCGTTTTTGCATTTTATGCTGTCACCTCTAGATTGGCTCCATATTGCACCAGGGTCAAAGCAATGAGCCAGATCTGGCCGGCCGGTCTAACAGAGCCGGATTGATGGGGCGTAGCTGTACCGCGTGATGCATCAAAAGACGAACAAGGTGCTGCCTTCTACGGCCCATGGCCGAGTCCTCTGGCACAACCGAGAAGTCGCTAGATGAAACGCTGTCCATCTCGAAAGATGGCACCGAGTAAAAACGTCAACGCCGGGCCAACACGACCTCCTACACCGAAACCTGTGCGGAACAGAATATCATTTGCGGATGTCGTTCGCTCTCAAGACACCTCGGGATCATCGTCGGGACCGGAACCAATGAGCAGTCCAACGCTGTCTCGCATGTCTTCGACGCTTTCATCAGAAGAATCGATAACGGGAATTTTCCGATTTGATTTGGAGATCTCGCGTTGTCTCCCACGAAAAAAACATCAATAGAGGAGAAGCAAAACGACGGAGTAGTTGCTCTGCGAAATCCTAGCACAGTAGCCATTTATGCTCCACTGTTGCTCGGATATTCGGCTATACACAGGTTTCGGTGTAGTGTATAACGTTGAAGGTCAATGTACAGGCATACAGGCCACCGATTTTAGCTTAACAGACCCTTTTGGTATCAGTCGTAGGAGTGAGCGAGATGCGGAGGAATGCATTGTGCGTGCAGTGGCGCTGGTACCAAGTATGCCTGGTGATCGAATACGACTAGGTAGTCGTCCATCTCCACTTCTCTGGCTCATTGCTTTGGCCCTGGTGCAATATGGAGCCAATCTGGAGGTGACAGCATAAAATGCAAAAACGGCAAAGCTCCGGGAATCCGATCACCAACCCAATCTAGTCGTACCAATTCGAATTCCACATCGCTATCCACTACACCATTCATCGCTGCCAGCAGCCAAACCGTGGAGAGCACATATGAAACTTCCTCGCGCTTTTTAACATGTGGCTCCTTTTTTTGGCTAATGTTCACGTTATTTTCAATGCAGAGTCCACTGGTACCTTATACTATGCGGACCGTTGACGCCATGAATGAAACAAGCGACGCTTAGTAGGTTAAAACGGCGATTTCTGACAAAACCATTTTACCCTTTTTTGGCATGCAGAAGGCCATTCAGCGGAAGTGGACCATGGTTCTATACTCAGTGCTCATGCCCCTATACCATGCAAAAAAACCATTTTCAAAAAGCGTCCCACGCCTTGAAAGGCCTTCCTTGTTAGTTAAACTAACGTGTGCATCCCGACGAAGAACGCGTCGAACAAAGAACAGTTATGAATTTTGCGGTGGGTTCTAACCCCCTTGAGCTGTCCTTCAGGTGGATGGACTTGAGTTACAGATTTATATTAAAAGCACAGCCCCTCGCGAGGTTGGCTCATTCGGTTCACTGTTGGCCCATTCCTCACATTTGTTTTTCTTTTATTTTCCCTCGGGCTGTTTAGTTGCCTGTGCTGTGTAGATTAAGAAGTTTGGAGACTGGTCTTGCCCTATGGCAACCTATCCCAAACTTGACTTTACTTCTTCAGCTGCTCTATCAGATAATATCGAATTTTGTGACTGACAGGCAGACAGACGCGAGTGCGATAAATAGTGAGGATTGGGGTTTAACAAAACATTCTGAAAAATCGAACCACATGAGTTTTCGGAAGGAATCTGACTTTATGACGTATCCCACGGTTCAAGATCACCACGACTTCAGACCACGACCCTACATCTAGCTGCACTAGGTAACCATAAGAGCTATTAACAGCAATAATACCAAAAAACTTGATTTAAGTGGCGGTGTCGCCCCCCCCCCCCTCACTGCACCGATGCGTGATTAATATTCTAAAGTTTAGGACATTTGAGAAAAGCCAGTGGCAATGAAATGAGCAAAGAGCGGGAGAAGAAACACAATCACGATCTCTTTGGCAGGTAATCTAAGAATCATTGAATAACTTTGTTTCGCAGAATCGAACTGTATGCATTACAGCCGGGTAACCGGGTTTCTACGAGAGTGTGCTGCGCATTATGTTCAAGGCCACGCAACATAGCGACGCTTAATTGCAATCGAATTGGCTACAAAATCTCACCAACTAAACGCTGGGATTAGTGAGCTAGGTCGCGCAGTGGTCCGTCCTCTTACCACTTAGGACAAAGTGGTAAGGTTTTATCTACAGAGATAAAACGGGTATGTTCCAATGATATCTGAGTGAGATTACGAACGAACCAGATCGGAGTAGTAAGCGCATATTCCTGAGTGAACTGGGGAAAACGATACATAAGGGTGATTGGGCGATTCTTTGGTGATTCTGTGCAAGCATAGCCGATGACCGAATCCTCAGATCATACGAGAGTATGCGCCACTTGCCACTACACTGCATCCTCCCCTGGAAAGCACCTTGGAAGGAACGCAAAATATACTTGTATGCACATACTATACTTGTATTTTATTGCTCTTTTTGGAATGATTGAAGGTAAACTCCAATTACTCCAAAAAGATAGCAATAAAGTATACAAGGAACGCATACTATACAAGTATAGTATGCGTTCCTTCCAAGGTGCTTTCCAGGGGAGGATGCAGTGTAGTCACAATTGGCGCAATATACTCTCGTATGGTCTGAGGATTCGGTCCCCGGCCATTGCTTGCACAGAATCACCGAACTTTCTTACACTACAGGGTCGGTGAATTAGCACCACATTTGCCTGGGGGGACCAAAGCAGTGATTCGGCTGGCCTAGGCAATTCATTGTATCGACCATGTACGAATACAACTAGGCGAATACGATTCTAAATGGAGGCGATATCGAAGAAAGGGCTCGGTTTACGCTGGAAACTTTATCTTTCAAATTTTTGTTTCTTTCAAGTTTGAATCATCATCTTGTAAAGCTCGACAAGCTCAGTCTATCGACACATGCAACATTAACGAGACCTATTTTTGAATCGATTTACTGTAAAAAAAAGCAAGTGATGCAAATTTGCCTGTTTGAGTAATTCGAAGACTGTTCCGAGAGTTCACTCGCTCAGCATATTTGACCAATCGCAACCTTTTCGGAGCCCTAAACACATAATCTCCCACACAACTACATTCCTCAGCTCTAACGACATCAGTGACCTTAACAACGTGACCTAACAGTCTTTAGAAATGAATAAGGCACCGTCATTTGGGATACAACGGGCCTTGCATGAACTGATTTCTCAATGAAGATGAGGGAGTGAAAGGAAAACATCACTAACAACGGATATGACCTTGCGCCCTCCTACGCTTTCGCTTCAAGGTGAGGTTTCTTCCGCTCATTGCTTGATGGAGGTGGCGCAAGTAGGCTGCGATGTCTTTGAGTTGTTGGGAAGCTGTAATACACCCCATTTGGTGAAGTATGCGACTGGGCGCTTCAGTCGGCGCTACAAATTGAGGCTCTGAACATCTGGCCCCATGTAGACGACAGTTCATCCAAAGCGCTGTATTTGTCCATTTGCAGAGTTTTCCTCCAGTTTACAAACATAAATTCGATCTCTTAAGCCTTGCAAACAGTTTAGTAATCCTCCGATTTTTTTCGTTAATATTGCAACCAATTTCGCAGCTTTCCTCTTATACTTCGTAGATCTTGTAGTTTATTTCCCTGGAGAGAACAATTCGTAAACTCAGCAATCGATTGAGAATCGTGTAATCAATTTTGCAACTTTTGTAAAACGTTATCTCCTATATTCTGAACAAATAATCCTCAACTTTATCATAAAATATTAAATACATCAAAAATGGTCATGTGATGGCAAAGTGTTACGGTGGTAATAAAAATGACAAGCTTGCAGAGGAGGAAAACAAGTCATCCTATGTTGGATAGTAGAGAGTTTGGCTACATCTCGCGTCGATGTGTTTGAGTTCACAATCTACAGTGCGGCATTGTTCACACAGTCTAACGCGTTCACCTTCAACCAGCCCGAGGCAGCGATGTAAAGCTAAACCCATTGCGTACCCCGTGCTGCACATGGCGCGGCACGCCCCTTCGCCTCTGCATGACCGGGTTTTGGTCTATGATCACTCTAAAGTTTGAATGAAGTTCGAACAGCACTACCTTGCAACTCCTTCTGAAATTCCCTCTGTGTGTCCGAGTGTTGTAAGCCGCGAGTCACGTCGGTGCGTCGATTTTGAAGGGCACATCCCTCAACCAGCGCGAAAGCAGTATGGTACGCTGTCCTCCATCCTACTTACATATATAATCGGCTAAGTGTCTCTGTTGGTATGTTTGTGTATGTGTGTGTATGTGTGTGTGTCTGACCGGAAATTCATAACTCCTGTCCCCGTGGACCGGAAGCGTTCAAACTTGGTAGGCGGCAGGGTGGGAACACTTTCAGTGGGTGGCAGGGCAGGACCCCGCCCAAAGGGGGCGGGGTTTGTGAGAAATAAAATTCAGAACTCATGTCCCCGTGATCCTAGAGCACTCAAACTCGGTAGGAGTACGGGCGGCAGGATCAGAACACTTATGGTAGGTGGCAGGGTCAGACTCCGCCCACAATGGGCGGGGTTTGTGCTAAAAATTCACAACTCCTGTCCCCGTGATCCTACGACGTTCACATTCGGTGGGAGTTATGGGAACAGGGTGGGAACACTAATGATGGGTGGCCGGACCAGACCACGCCCACAATGGGCGGAGTTNTGGGTGGCCGGACCAGACTACGCCCACAATGGGCGGAGTTTGAGCAAGAATTCATAACCTCTGCTCCCGTGCACCTAGAGCGTTCAACTTTGGTAGGAGTTATGGGAATGGGGTGGGAACACTCACTGTAGGTAACAGGACCAGACCCCGCCCACAGGGGCGGGGTTAGCGCGAAAATAAACAATTTGGCCATGGGGCATTCAAAGTATTCCAATTGCACGAAAATTTCACGGAGGTACGCTTCCTTAGCCGAAATATCCTATTTTTCTCAGAATAATCGCCTTTGTGATATTATACGATGTTCATACCGGACCTAGCGACGATGGCTTACAGAAACAATCGCTCCCAATTCGGAGCTAATCCTGAGGGTGTAGAGCTTTCAAGGAAAAATGAGAATCCGAAGAGTTATTTACGCATAGCACTTACATGAGGAAGACCGCCCGGCGAAGCCGGGCGACATCATAAGAAGGAGGGAAGCCCGGCGTTGGCCGGGCAGCCCGACTGGTATATATTGAGCGGTAACTTTGAGCGTCTGTTTGTATGCCCGTTTGTGTGTCCTCCCAAAAGTCACGTAGGCACGATCAAGAGCGTGGAGGTCACGTAAGCGCGTTGAGAAGACAGTTATGAAATGGAAAGTCAAGCGATGCTCTTTATTATATATTGGTTCGTTGATTAATATCCAGTCTATTTATGACGTCACGGACTAGAAATCACAACTCGCCTTCCACGACCCAGGACAATCAAAGCCCTAAGAGCTAGAGGAGGTTGGAACGGAAACAATTCCACGATCACCTATCAGTGTCAAGAGATCAGTACCCACAAAGCGGCATCACGTTCAAATTGAGGGATATCACCTATTTCTTATACAAAAAACGTTCTCCTGGCTATTTACCGTCGTGCTACATCCCTTTTATGGACGACTCATCTATCCGTTCGCAGACAACTGAGGGAGGCGAGAGGTTAACCTTCGTAGGCGAAAAACTTTTTGCTTAAAAAGGATTCTTACCGAAAATACCTTTGACCTATTTTCCAGACTTGGCGCGTAGTTTTCCATAGAAACACTATCGGAAATCCATAAAAATCCATACAAATCTAATCTAATCGAAATTTCTAACTTAAATGTGAATTTCGCTCACAGATGCGCACTCCAAAGAACTATCCACTTCATAATACTTCAGTAGCTAGATGAAAGTTTTCGAAATTTGAAACTTAGGCAAAATCTATACGACAGCTCAGCATATGTGAAGCGCTTACGTCTAATTGTTCGTTTGTTCGTTCAATGGTACAGAAATTCGATATTACCTCACCTGCATAAGTCGGGTCAAGTTTGGGATGGGTTGGGCATAGGGCAAGACCAAAAGAACACATTTGAGCTCGGCGAAGCTCCTCTCTAGGGGGTGGGACATGCACAGGATCGGGTGATGTCATGGGCAAAACTTCTTAAAATATTAGAAGTCGGGTCAAGTTTGGGATGGGTTGGGCATAGAGCGAAACCGAAAGAGCACATGTGAGATCAGCGAAGCTCCGCCTCAAGCGGGGCATGCACAAGAGAGGGGTGGTGACATGGGCGAAACTTCTTGAATAGGTTTCTAACAGCTCAGACGCCGAGAAAAAAATAAGCAAAGTGGAGGGGCAGGTCAACAAATAAAGTGAAGCAGAGCCACCGGTGGTGGGCGGAGCGTTCCTGCAGAGGGCGGTACTTTCTTCACAAGCTCATAACTCCATTCAGTGAGGACGTGGAGGCTAGAAAAAATAAAAGGAATGAGCGGGGGCTTATGGTGCTAGGCATGCGTGCATAGTAAAGCTCCCGATACGCCCACGATAGGGGGGCATGCGTTAAGGTGTTAGGTTCTTCTCGAGAAAGTTCATAAATCTATTCGAAAACGTTCTATAATGTGAAAAGTGAGTGGTTAGAGGCTATCCTACTATTATATATAACGTGTGTGTGTGCGTTTGCGTGTGTGTATGTGTGTGAGCGCTCAAACTTGGTAGGAGTACAGGGGGCAGGATGCGAACGCTCATGGTGAGTGGCAGTACCCGACACCGCCCACGGTGGGCGGGGTTCGCGCAAAATTAATGTTTAAGCGGAAATCCATAAATCCCGTTTCCGTGAAAGTAGAGAGTTAAGATTTGGTAGGAGCAGATGAGGCAAGAGGGGATTACTGACGACGAGATGGGAACAATTACGATAAAGAAGACCTTAGAGAGCAATAGCCACTCATCAATTCCTAACGCCTTTGCTATTTACGGTCTAGCTTTGACTCTTTGATATGTCTAATTCGACAACAAGGGTAAGTGCGGTGACAGGGACCTTTTGATGGACTAAATTGTGAGGAAATGAAGCTTGGTTCGTTCCTTGCTATGAGATTACGATCGCTCCCAGCGAGGTTTGTGACTCAATGAAGGATCGCGGTTTCTCTTTGTTTCGATTCCATTTTTGGCAAGACTTATCCAACCGCTAATGATCTTAGGTTCTCATCTAATGAAAGACCACGCGGCCACGCACGCTATTGCGTGCGCTGGGGGCTCTAGCTATGAGGGACAGGACTGCATAAGCTCCTGATTTTTATTATAAACCCTTATTATCTGAGCCTCTGCCCTGACACTTCTGTAGCGGCCATCATTTTTTTGGGATGAGAAACGGGGCTGTGTGTGGCCATGAAGAGGACGCTGATGTATCTAAACCAAATACCTCTGCAGTCCATGTAGTCGAAAAAACTAGTGTAGTTTGGGATGTGTGTGGCCACGAACACTAACTTTGAAAGAAAAGCTCCTTCGGGTATTTGTAGGAATTTACACGTTTTTACAGGGTTGCACCTGTTGGCCGGGGTTACTGTAAAAATCATTTTATGAGGTCTGAAATTAATGAAGTGCATTTTTTCTTGTGTAGAAGGGACTACTGTGTGTGGAACCATGGATACTAACTTTTAAAAAATTTTTAGCCTAATTTTTGAGAGGGCTTAGTGGTATCCCCTGGTTGTACATCTACGTGGTAAGGGTTAGTGTGAAGGACAGATGTATAAATTTTTGACCTCAGCCCCGCCCCCATCTTTGCAAATCTCACCCACTTCGGACTTCGAATCACATTACTTTTGTTATCTCGAGACACCTTTTCCCGCGTTACGAAACGCATCTGAACAGACTAAATAATTTTGATGTAATTCCCGCCCACTCCAGTGCCAACTCCGCCCACATCTGGGATTTGACCACATTTGTTCTACTACATTTTACCACTTTTTTCCTGAATCCCAGAATGTTTCTAATTTTTGATCTAAGCCTC
>UZAF01017657.1:5684-16522 GCA_900617895.1 Haemonchus placei
GCGTGCGGCAAATCGATTACCCAATCTCGGTCTTAACGCCCGTCTCCCAGGGGATGTTAGTGCGCACCACTTTCATCTACCTGCATCTCCTTCGCCCCTATTCTTTTGAATATTTGTATTTTTTGTACATCTGCCACACCAGCTGAAGTGGAAGTACCTTAGTGGCAGTAGGTTCCCCGTCAAATATTTCAGCTGGAAGTATAATATTTTTCGAAATCAGGAGGGACTGCGCTTAAGGAATATCTGTTAATCACAATTATGTTTCTATTAATGACTGTTGTTGTATTTTTTCTATGTGCACATATCCATTTTGCATTATAGACGCAAATAATAAATCTTTTTGAAGGAGTGGATGATTTCATAATGCTCTGATTAATTAATTGTGTCGCATTTCATAACTCGTTCTTTCCGTTCCGGGCTAAAAACCTTTTTTCCAATTTTTGATTTTATTTGCAATAAATCGGTTTTGAATCAACATTTACAGATGTTTAAATGGGATTTTGCTAATATGAAACGTGGCGGAACTATCCCACACATTCGGGATTTAGAAAAAATGGTCATAACATTTGGTGCAAATAGATGATTAAGCTTCTGGCTCAGCGATCATCACTAAAACGAATCCTGTATTGTTGCTGTTGTTGTTTGTTTACTTTTTGTTGTTGTTGTTGTTGTTGTAATCGTGTTTTAAGTTAGTGACCTACCAAAAGAAATTTGGTTTTTCCAAGATGAGGATTGAACAGAGTGATGTCTTCATTATTCATGAAGCATCTATCCTTGAGGCGTTACCGGTTTAGGATCCTTGTCCCAGCTTCGTAACCGTCCAGTCGGTAGGCCATTGAGTTCCACAAACAGATTTTTCTTCCCACTATAAAGTTTACCCACGATCGTCAGTGCTATTTGCCGAATTCATCCGTGGGCGATTATGCGCTTACCTGTCGCCACGCTGAAAACTGTTACGATTGTTGCCAGACGGGCTCAAGAGGTATCAACAACATATTCATGAGGATTCCCGGCCTAACCATCATGAGTTACAGGTCATGATTGCGGTATTTATGGCAAGTGTCTTTGGAAAAAAAAGGACCAGAAATGCATTTGCATAGAAATGAAAGCAAGCCACAAATCTGCCTAGAAGAAGGAACAAGCGATTCCTAGATTGGGACAGATATGAGTAACCTCCGTAAACCGATGTATTCTTCATACAAAAATAGACTGTGGAACTCCGAATATATGCACGACGGTTTAATTTCCATTTTACGTTCACTTTCGGAGTAGCGACGAACTCAGGGATCTAAAATGAAGAAGTCTCAGAGATCGACTAAAGAGTCTCCAAACTGTTTCACTGTTGAAAAGATCGTTGATGTTGAATTAGTGTTTGAAGGTGTAAATAAGTGGTTTATGAAACTGTATAAGTTGTTTGGAGTTTGGTGTGTGTTTTATTTCTGAAGGATTAAGTATCGTGAAGCTCGATACTATCGTTGTTCGCACACTAGATTCGCACACACAGTTCGCAAATGGTTTCTGAGGTTTTTTCTTAGAATGAACCTTTGGCCCCGATGATAGCCCGAGGGACTTAAAAACGACCTTGGCAGCTCTTTGTAAGGGCTTCAAAACCGGCTTGTCCAATCTACATACTCAGAAGTGGCCGTCTTATGATAGTCTTGTTGAGGCTGCACCATTCACAGAGAAACTCTGGGACGCCAACGAGTAGTGCGCTTCTGATGGAGACATCCAGACGGTTGCAGGCTTACATTCGTGTTACAACCCCTCTCTCATTACTTTCTGAAGGTTTGAATTTTTTCAATCGCCGATTTTTCTGCTCTTTTCGCCATTTTTGGCTTTTGTTTTGATCCTCTGCACTTTTTTCCACCATAACTTTCCTGCTCTTTTCGCCATTTTTGGCTTTTGTTTTGATCCTCTGCACTTTTTTCCACCATAACTTCCATTACTTCACTTGAACTAAATACCACAGAATCAATGTTAGCCACATCTTAAAAAGTAAAGGAAAGCGTGTACTTCGATAACGAAAACTAAATTTTTATTTTCAGTCAGAATTCAGAAAAAAGAAAACACCTGAAAGCTCTGGAAAAACTTACTTTAAATCAATTCAAAGTTCATTAGTTTGAAGGTCGCGGAAAGTGTCAGCATATGATCAAAATGCGAGCGTTTCTATAGCCGAGGTTCTCTACGAACCACGGCTCTATTTCACCCATTGCACTTGTTTCTCGTAAGGGCGATAGTTTCATATAGTTTTTTGAAGCCTATAGCCCGCTAATACATCAATCATTCAAATTTTCTGTATTTTGCATAACTTTACCAAATAATACATCAATCATTCAAATTTTCTGTATTTTGCATAACTTTACCAAATCTTGCACGAACTTTTCCGGGTACACCCAAAAGAAGGAGCGAATACAGGAATTTTACCCAGGAAAAGCTGAAAGGCTCAAAATGCAATTTCAACCGAGAACAGTGAGTTTTAAAAAATCATACGACCGCTCGCCTACTCGCATTTCTCTGCCACGCAGACCTGTTAGGCCTTTGCAGCCCCCGTCTCCCACGCCCATCTTAAGAGGTCACTTCCTCCGCAGCACACCGAGGATACGTGTTCAGTGCGGAGCTCCCTCCACGCACTGGATCTGCACCCACTATCCAGTCCCTACGCTCATCAGTATCGAAAGGTACGACATGAGTGTGACGTTATGAATACGCTAAGTACGCCAAGTAATTAGATAAATTCATAGGACCATTACAATAAGTGGGACTAAGCATTACTGCAGAATATAAGTGAACGCTGACAGCTACGAGGGTGTTCGGCATTTTCTCAAGCTCACATCAGGCTGCCCGAGGCTTTCAATCTCCCACGGAACTTCAGTGTCGTGGTCCATCCACGTTGCCAGCGAGGCCGACTTCCAGTTTTCCTTGCGTCAATGAGGCTGCGGTATCCTCAGTACCGTAGAATAGGTAGCAGTAGTATAGGAGCTACGATGTTTACTGGCTGCGGTAGGAGTTGAAGTGGCACGGTTCGGTCGACAGAAGAAAGACGACGTGTGGCTTGACGGCAGTGGCAATAATAAGAAGGATTCAATAGCTGGCCAAAGTCCTTGACTAAGCATGGCCACGTGGCCTCCTCTCGTCCCTTGCCCTTTCGTACCTTCCCGCCTCGACCGCTATCCCGCCAGTGGCTGTGGCAGTACCTTCTTTATTAAGCCTACCGAAATGTGGTCTTGCCCACCAGCGGTACATAGAATTAAAGCTATGAAAACGAACTCCATCTCCTGCATATAGTGCGCTTGGTTTCCCTTTCCTGAAGTCACATTATCTGAGTGTCCATCCTTCAGAAGCTTGCTATGTTCCTTACGACTCCCTCTTGACTTCGGCTGGCTTCATCGGAATGGAATGTTTTACAACTTCCGTAACCTTGATGTCTCATAGCAGAGGCTGAGCTTCGCACTGCTAAAGAGGAGTCCACTCCTCGATTACAGGGCTTCTCGGACAGAACATTCTAAGTAGCAATCACAGCTTCGTTTCCATTTCCATTGATATAAGAAATATTCCTAAGGAGCTCCTCCCATATTTTTCACCGCAGTCAATTATTAACTCGTGTCAGTTGATTTAGATTCAGTGGAAGATTAGTGAGACGCATTCCTGTTACAAATATTTTGCTCTACAACATGCACCTTTTTACTTCCCTTGCGCGACGGTTTCATTTGTTACCGCAACAATTCCCATTCGAACGGCAACATGTGTTCAATCTTGCACCATGATGCTTTTTTTNAACATGTACCTTTTTACTTCCCCTGCGCGACGGTTTCATTTGTTACCGTGTCCCCCAGAGGAATAAATATTTGTACTCCTGGCTAGCACTGTTTTTAACATATCAGCGGTGTTTATAGGGAAATTGTGAATAACGAGCAACATTTCCCATTCGAACGGCAACATGTGTTCAATCTTTCACCATGATGCTTTTTTTTCGAGTCAATTCTTCCGCATCGAAACGTCGTAAGTCATCTAGCAAAGGTGCAGCGCCAGACATTTTTATAATTTGTCTATAAAGAAGATTTCAGCCAGAAGAGATGCCCAGTTGCTTGCACGTAACATTAGCCCTCTCTTTCCTGGACCAATGAGCTCCCCGCATGTTATTCATAGCCTTCAATGAGGCCTTCGCCCCTACAGGTGCCCTATGAGTTGAGCAATGCATGCAACAAACACAGAGGAAGGCACAGTTCACGGTAATTTTGGGTAATCCAGATTATGATGAAAAATGGACTACAAGATCGAAAACAGTGCGATGAAGGTGGAGAAACTGCGTGAATCAGTGTTTCCAAAGTGAAAAAGGCTTCGAAAAATCTTTAAACAGGGAGCTGGTCGAGAATGAGACCAGAAAAATGAAGAAGAGTGGGGCGTTTGGACGAGCTATACAATGTGTCTCACTGCGTGCGTGTCGGTCCTAGTGCGAATAAGAGACTATGGTAAGCAAAAATTCATTCACTTATAAGCATGAGTAAACAAAAAAGCCCTAGTAACAGCAAAATTTGCTCACCTTTTTCAACCTCAAGTAGTAGCAAATCAAATAAGGGTCGCGGCAGCAAAAAGAATAACAGAGAAAAAAAGAATGGGAAAAGAACATTGCCGCATCACTCAGTTATCAGCTGATTGTGTGTGGGTCCTAGAATGACATCGATCGAGAGACGGGAAGGCCATTGACGTTCCCTCCCATTGAATTATACTGAACCGTGCCTTTGAGACATCGCAAAAAGGAAAGAAGTTCCAGAAGGACCATCATCAGTATTTCCAGTTGGTTTTGAGTTCATGCTCTTTGGGATATCTGTAACATGATCAGATTGCAGGTTGGTAGGGGTAAATATTCACAATACACCCATGCTACACATCGAAATTTTGCATGATCAAGTAGTCCAGTCCAGTAGAAAAGGAGTTACGACTGAAAGGTGCGGCTAAAGGAGCATTTGACTGAAGACTTTTGAGAGCCACTGTACGAAAGTGAAGCTCTAGAACAAGGTCAGCAAATTATTTCTGTTGCCTCGGAGGCTGACGACATGCGAATTCTGCCCAAACTTCTTTGGGAGTTGTTCCAGAAAGGCGTGAGCTCCATTCCATTAAATTCTGATTTCTGCTGTCAAGTGTACATATTGCATCAGTAAGGGGAGATTAGAATAAGGGTTTGAGCACTTCAATTTTCTACAGCTCCAGCTTTTCCTAAAAGGATAACGTAGTGTACATTGCGATCAATTTTGCAATCGGAAGTGATCTCTGTGAGGGCGCTTCCACTTACAGTTAGAGTTGGGGAGGTGTTCACCCAAAGAGCATCAACCCCGACCTCGAGATCTCTGTCCAGCTGGAACGTGGTGAACCACCCGGATTACTGGTCTCTCCTTTCCCCCATTCCTTGGAATACCCAGAATACCGGCATTAGGTGTTTATCAGAGAGGCAGTTTGAGCTATTTTCTCGTTCCTGTGTTTGCCTGCAAAACTTCTAAGAGGCATTCAAATGTGTTTCTGGACACCATCGAGAAACACATTTACGGGAATGATTATGTAACTATGTACTATGATTATGTACTATGTTTTATGCAACTTCGACCGCATGCATTTATGGAAAAAAGGGGTGTTGAACCCTTGGGTCATCGAAGGCTTGAAGTAAATTCACCTCATTAACCTGCCCCAAGAGATTCACAGAGGTTCTGACTCTTCTACACACGGCCTCGTTGGTTCGTTATTTGATTCCCAACTTCCTGAATCTTACTGAGTGCTTTTAACCAATTTTTTAAATAATTTTAGCAGAGATTTTCCATTTTGGCGACTGGATGCCCATGTAATCCTCCTTCACAGCAAATCTCCTTTGTAAACTTAACTGACAGGGAGCTGGGGTTTGAGGAACGTATACGACCTTGTTTGTAGTCGCATTATGGCGATTGGATGGAGCATTTTGGCCCTCGAGACAGTGTTTTATAGAGGGCGGTTCGTCTTTGCCGCTGAACTTCGAGGCAGCTGTTGAACTTAATTTCATTTTGTAAATTGAGTGGATCCCACGAAACTCATTGTCGCGAGACCTCTTGATCTGTAGAATGGAATGTAAAGGAACTTTCGAATACTTTGAACTACCAAATTTCACGTGATTAAAAAAACAGCAACAATTCCAAAATGCCTATGTCATCAACGGTCTTCTGCCAACATGTGGGTTGGCCACGGTGCTGCACCGAGCCCCGGAGGTTACTCAAACGACCTTTCATTGCTTTTGCTGAAAAGAATTGATCTTATGAACGCTGTCGAAGATTAAACGCTGAAGAAGATCAAAAAGGTGGCAGTTGGAAACGGCGAAGTTACAGGCTATGGTTAGCCGATAAGGATATAATCGGCCGTAGTTCGCTCTCACAAGGTGGGGCTAAGATTCTCAATAATGGAAGATCACACCGTCATTCTAGGAGCTTTCTGGGGACGGTTGAAGGTGATGTAGTGGCAAGTGGCGCACTTCACACACGCATGGTCGCGGGTTCGAATCCCGAACTATTATCCCGAATATCAAGCCTTCTATCTCTTTGGAATCGTGTAATCGGTGCCAGACTCGTTTGGGAGGAAAAAAGAATTGACTTGTAAATCGGATGGCCACCGCAAGTCATTGTATAGGCCAGATATGCATTCAATTAGCCACTACAATTCTAAATGGAAGTCGAATACGTGGGGGCATCCCTCTGATTGGATTGGATAATGCCCCAAGACTTTATCTTATCTTTTTTGGGATTTTGAATTTGAGTTAGGTAGATGTTGGAAATTCCTGATGTCCCTTCATGCACTGAAAACGGATCGAATCACATCATCGCCGCCGTCGGCGTATCTGACGTAAGTCCATCGAAAGGGGAACAACTTTCAATTTCTATTACTTTAGAGATGAAGGACACAACTAACCAGTGTACAGGTTTCTAATTGGAATGTGCCGGCCTTTGATGCATGACCACACTTTTAGAGATGGCGCCAAGCTTGGCTGGACGTTCGCAAGAGGCTTGATATAAAGAAAGGGTGAACATCAATCTGTGACAGCGTGACTAGGCAATGTTTTGTTTTCCCCATGAATCATACGAACCATTGTATCAGTCGTGACCCGATTCTTGTCAATGAGTAAGTGTAAAGGCCCAGAGCAGCTCCTCTTGAACGTACCTATTACAAAGACTGGGAGTTCTTGGGAACGGCAGGGGAGATTAGTAAATCGATGGTGAGATAAAGTCGATAGAATCTGGTAAAGCATTAAGAGTGCTAGCCTGTAGTTGGTTTGGGAAATGTACGAGTTATAGGGCGGGCAGGAACTTATATACAGTTTCACGTCCAATAATACCACTTGTTTTGCCTTGCTAGCATTGCTTATAGAGCAACAGTTCGGCGCTTGACATGTTCAATTTCTTCACTCAAATGTATGTCGTGTGAGCGTTCTCAGTCGAAGGCGGAGCTCCCCAAAAAGGCGTGGCGTTGGGGCTTTTTTCCAAACTTCTTGTTTACCACACATTATTGACTTCGACGACTTTGACTTTCGTCGGAAGGTGGAGGCGTCGCGTCATTAACGTAAGAAGTCAGAAGTAGCTCTTGGAAATTGAGTACCTGAAAGAAACAAAAACTTCTGGGACCTGCCAAGGTTCCATGAACGTCCTCTCATCCATCCCGTCACGTCTGGCGCCCACGAATCGCTATAGGAATAGGAAAGAAAGAGCCACTGGGTCTACGCAGGTATGCTGTGTATAGCGTATGAAAACTGGATTTCAGTTAATTTCATCTATATATCAAACAAAGTTCCCAAACAGTCTCCATAAAGTTCACAGAGGGAAAGGAAGAATGAAACTCAAGCATGCAGGGGGTTTGGGCGGAGGTGGTGTGGTGGCAGGAGGCGAACTTCCACAAGCATGATCACGGGTTCGAATCCCGGACCGATATCCGCCTAGGCCAACCAAGCCTTCCATTCCTACGGAGTCAGTTATTTGGTACCAGACTCATCTGGGAGGATAGAAGCACTGACTTGTATTATACATCTTCTGACCACCGCAAGTCATTGTATAGGCCACCTACGCATTCAATGCGCCAGTACGATCTGAATGGAAGTCGAATGCGTAGGAGCATTTCTCAAACGGGATTGATTAATACCCCAAGGTTTTAGACTTTTATTGCAGTTTTGGAGATAAATTCAAAAAAAATTGCTGGTGGGGAAAATGCACGCTATCGACCGACCACCGGACGAGTTGTGACAGCGGACTGAAGCCAGGGCTGCGGATGGCAGGAGGACAAAACCCTGCACTAATGCTCGAACATATTATTCTCCGCCTGAGGTACTCAAAAATATAATTGAATAACTCGTGATAGATGTGCAAAGTATGCTCTATAACTGAACGTAGTGCCCTTCACTGTTTTCGCTCAAAATAATCTACTTTGCATGGATCTGACTGCAAGGATGAGGGGTCTACGTCTGGACACTTCCGCTTCGATTCTATGAGACATGTAGGAGTGAAGTACAGCCTCTATCCTGGTGCCACCGTTCCGGATACGTTCGAACCATTTGAGATTTTTATGCCCTTTTTGTTCCTAGTCGTGAGATTTCTATGAAATCGGACTTTTTTGAGGCTAAGCACCTCACCTTATCGCTCCATCTCTATAAGCCAATCGTAGGGAAAAATATTCTTGTACTAACAAAAGCTGTATGAAAATCGACCCACAGGTTTGGTGGTGAGTGGAATCGCTGCACTTGCATCTAGCTGCTGAAAAAAATTGGTGAATCTTCTCAACAACTCAGTAGTGATGGGCAGCTAAGCCTTGAACTGATTAAGGTATGACGTCATTTAAGATCCAACATAACCAATCAATAACCATTTTCTGCGAACCTACCGTTTACTTCTTGCTCCCACAATGGGTTCGGTTCACCATTTTAAGTCCCCGTTCAGTCCATGATGTGGGTATGCCTCTTCTGAGCTTCTTCCCAACTCATTGCTCATACAGCTCTAATAGACTTGCGATGATTAGCGGTGGTAGAACAAATCGCTGACTGAGTGAAACAACTTTTTGCTTAGACAAGCAAAGTTCCCCAGAGTATCGATTGGAGACGAATACGTGGCGCAACACCTGGGAAACGTTCCAAGCGGATATATTAACTTTTCATCATTTTCATGAGCTTTGCATAAAAATCTGTCAGCAAACATTTCCAGGTGGCGAAAAGCACCCACTTCTACTTTGCGGCCACTACAGCGCCCAGCTGGGGCGGGGCGAGGGCGTGACCACGGAGAGCTGGGCGAGAGAAGTGTGGCGCCCACGTCTTCAACAATACTGCTAACACAGCCTGCGCCCAGCCCCCTAGTCGCAAAATGGGCGTGGCCAGGAGGCGTGGTCATAAATACCACGCCTATGCTCATCGATCGATGTTGAGATGCCCCTCGTGAACCGCATAGTTCACCGCTATTCAAGGTCCTTTCTAAAGGCTTCATTCAGGTCGTACTGGTCTTATAACCCTATTAAAGACAGCTTTGATAGCCAATTTCAGGATTATCAGCTGATTGGAGAATGCACCGTCGTAAGGCCAATATGAATCGAGGGATAAAAGTCGAAGAGGCCGCAGCGATGGTGAGTTTTAGCCCTGACTTCTCCCGTTTTCAAGTAATTTTGCACACTTGACAACATCCCATTTCATTTACTGTTATAGGAACTCGTTTTCACGTACCTACAGGTTTTCTGGGACATGATTCCCATTCATGTCGTTTCGATACGACTTCCTTCGTTCTCATTAATAATCGATTTAAGGTCGTAACTTCCAGCGGGTGTACTAGGTTTACAACTGCTGGCTGCACTAAAACTATCTTTACCTCCCATAAAGGACCAGGAATCCAAAGGTCCTCCAACTACCAAAGCCTCTCGGCTCGATGTGAGAGCTATCTGCTCTCTGTTCTTGCTTTTCCCCGCAACAACCAAAAAATCACGTGAAGTACGGTGTTTGATGGATATGGCACACACTACGTCTTATTTCACGTCGATTTTAAATTCCACGTCAAAAAAACTAGGTGTTTGAAGTTCTTTTTGTTAAGTTCTGGGTCCTTTCATAAACTATTTGTTCTAGATTCTAGATTAAACAAAGAGCTTTGCAAAGGACTAGTTGGTAAATTAATCTCGCAAACTTAGTAAATCTGCCATTTTTTGAGTGCTGCTGCAAAAATAANTGCTTTTCCCCGCAACAACCAAAAAATCACGTGAAGTACGGTGTTTGATGGATAGGGCACACACTACGTCTTATTTCCCGTCGATTTTAAATTTCACGTTAAAAAACTATGTGTTTGAAGTTCTTTTTGTTAAGTTCTGGGTCCTTTCATAAACTATTTGTTCTAGATTCTAGATTAAACAAAGAGCTTTGCAGAGGACTAGTTGGTAAATTAATCTCGCAAACTTAATAAATCTGCCATTTTTTGAGTGCTGCTGCAAAAATAAATTGAAGTTGCCCATTCTCTCAAACACTTTGGGGAAGTGGCTAGACGACTTGCACTACGAGTACTGCTGACATTTTTTGCTCGTTGAATATTACATTATTCTTAACTCCTTCCTGTATCCCCTCCTGATGTAACGGAATGGTTTTGTTGAAAGCTGGGATATTAGTCAAATGCTTTTTGATTAATCAGACAAGAATTTGTGAGAAGAAATTTTAGAGTTCTGCTGGCGATTTCAAAATGCGTGGGGGTTTACGGGCTAGGGGAGGAGCCAAAAATCGATTTCATTTTGATTGTTGTGACGTCACTTTGGCATCACCGAACGACTTCTCAGCCTTTCAATCGATACGGTGCCCATATTGGAACCTTTGCTCCTTAGGA
>UZAF01017657.1:28093-43302 GCA_900617895.1 Haemonchus placei
AAAAAACCCATTGACGATCATATGGGTTAACAAGCTGTTATGGTGAGTGCTTACTTATAATCAGTTTTACAAGGGAGAATTGCATAAGACTGGGCTATTTCCCTCCAAGGTACGAGAGAAATCTCGCTGCTATTTGGTAAAAGGTATCATAGTGAAAGTGCCGCTGAAATTCCTATGAAGAAGCAACCAAAGTTATATAAAAGAGTTTGACCATGATTTTTTTTATTCTAACCATAAGGTGAAATATAGAAATAGCTGTAAGAACGTCCATCAACGACAGAGGACCGGGGCTGTCATATAATCCACCCCTTAGGGTCCGATATACGCGGCAAAAAGAATCGATAAAGTAATTCGTATCATACGAGGGAATTTATCATTAGATCTATAATAGGTACTAACATTCTGTGGCGCTTCCGTCGAGCTACTATACGGTGCTAGTATCTCTACAACGAAGCACTAACTTTGTGTGTCTATTTGTACGGCTGCCTTCAGACTTCGACGTCCGTCCGTCCGTCCGTCTGTCCGTTCAACGCGTGCTGCGACGGCGGTTCTAGAAAGGTGTTCGCAACACTAGGTCACGTGCCAGCGCTATTTACACCTTTCTAAAACCGCGGTCGCGGCTCGCACGCGACCGCCGACGGAAGGACGGACGGACGGACGTGGAAGTCTGAAAGCAGCCTATGTCGGTTTGTGCGTCCGTCCGCAAAATGCCACGTAGGCACGACGAAGAGTGTGAAATGTCACGTGGGCATTGAGCAAACAAACAAAATATTATAATCACCAACTTTTGAAAATAATATACTAGGGGGGGAGGGGGGGATAAATCAGAGATGTAGTTCGGCTTCTGTTTCGCATGTGCCCCGGACGGAACCAAAGGTTGATAAAATTACGAAGCAAAACGAACAACGGCAACAGTTCCGTATGTTCATGACTTTTGAAAAACGTAAAAGATCCAGATAGATATGCAAATACACAGAATTTAATATCGTCGAAACACAGGCTAGTTCATTTAACGTCATGCTCGATGATCCATACAGACGTGTAAATAGTAGGAAAGGAAGTGCTCGTGGAATGCGTATTATTTCACATAAAAACCAATCAGTTGAGAGGCTCACTGAGGAGTGGTGCTGTCTGGTTGCACGTGTACTAATAATGAGTGATAAGTCACATGGGTTGAATTTTCACTATAAAAGCTCGCTTAGCGGGATGTAAGGCAGAAGACCACGAGCTAATTCGGACCCTTTTTTCTACTCATGCATAGATTTCTTAGTCTCCCCGAAATCTATGGATGTCTTTCTTTCCACTCAATATTCGCTTACTCTTTTTAATACTTACTTGAATACATTTTCTCAATAGCATGCTTCAAATACCTCATACTGAATCTGATAAACAGTCTTATGTACACAACGTCAGACCTTTACGTACGGTTAGATCAGTCAGCTTATAGGAAACGACTTCTTATCAACTAGTGTTTGATGTTGTTTTTTGATGTGTTGATCAAAAGAAGTCACTAATCATTTGCTTGCCATTAGTAGACTTTAGTGCGTAACCGCACTGGAATTCTTTGATATAAACGTTAGGAGAAGCTTCAAGGGTGATAGGTAGGGAGGGTGGCCACTCCTCTGCGCACTGCGTCTCCAGCACTCTGTGGGAGCTAGGGAGATGGCTTTGGGAGCCTGTAGTGGTGCTTGTCAACGAGTCGAGGGATGGAGTTTTTAGCCTAAGCCCATGAATAGTAAAGATGTTAACTGAATACTAACTCTACGCGAAAAGTTGGAGCGCAAGATAAGTTGGTCAGTAGGATACCATCTCAAAAAGAGAACACAAGTAAGGGCAAGGAATCGAAAGCTTTTCTCTAACTACATTCTCACCGTACAGTTTCTTATCAGCTCTGTTCATAGAAGACGTTGGTCTGTTTAATTTTAGTTGCCACAGTGTGTATCTGTTAAGACTAACCAGGTGATACACTAACATTCCAGTCTGTTCTCGTTCCTGGCCACCTAGGCACACCTCTGTGCAAGTTGTCCGCGACATGGCACACTTGAAAGTTCTGGGTGTGTCCATAATGTTATTTTCTTCCTTTTCGATACCATTTCACGTTTTATATTGCAATGAATACCCTTATCTGCGGGGTCAGAGAGTGGAGCAAGCTTTAGCATGATATTTCTCGTGTTCGCTTGTGGTATATGATTGAATATTGAGCAACTCAGACACTTCTTCATGTCCCAGGACCGTTCCTCTGAGCAATGAGAAAAGGGTTCATCCGGTTCACTTATACTGGTGTCCAGGTATTTTTAGATGCAGGCAAGTTTTCAGCAGACAACTTATAAGTTTTGATAGGAGCAGCTTAGTAAAAACTGAGGAAATCGGATCCGGAGATGAATCTCGCTGGTCTCGAGGCCGGAGACCAAAACACAACATTAAAGTTTGTCCCCCAAAATCCTCTTCATGACTGGATTCACGTGGTAGGGTGCGTGATCATCCTTTATGAAAGCTGATGATTGTGCGAAAAGGGCCAATGGCTCAGTAATTCAACGCCAACCCGTGCGTTATCGATCAACGACAGAGGTTATCAACGAAGCGCGCGCTCAACGCTCAACGCTTTACTCTGAAAGGTGCTAATGTTGATCAAATTGGTATTCACATAAACTGGAGAAACTGGAGAATGTGTAAGACCATTATCTGTTGATGTGTAAGTGAATTTGATTGGTAAAAGAAAAAAAATTGGTTTTACGATTTGGTAAACGCGGAAGCCGTTGTGCTTGCGACTTCCGTTGATTGAACGACACTGTTCTAAAAGAACACTATCGGTGCTGAAAGAAACGCTAGACCGGATTATCAGAAGCTTTCTTACGACAATTCTCTGTAGTTTTCACTATTCTTAAAGTCTTACTTTCTCTAATACATGCCGGTAGTTTCCTCGATTGAACATTTGTTATGTTTAAAAATGCGCAATGTTTTGCTCAGATTTGCAGGCCACTGACTCGCATCACTATCACATTTCGCTACGATTTCTAAAGTAGCGGAATCTTAGAAACCGTGTGTGTGAACAATGAGTGAGGATCGAATGTCACACCTGAGACACATCATGATACTGGTGTATTTACCTAGTAGGATCTTGCTCAAAGGGGCAAGAACCAGTCGTTTTTCGCCCATAGAGCCCATCAGTATGCCAGACTTTCCGATACGCTCACGCCCAATCCGAAGCTTTCTAAACGTGAGCAATGAATTTCATCAAGCAGCAGCCTATACAAAAATAGATATTCCCATGGTCGTCACTATTACCTGGGTATGGGCACTTCACTCATTGTCAGAACTGGATGGACGCGACAAACCGCGCGGCGAAATTCGTGGTGATTAAAACGGCTTGGGCGCCTATCATTGGGGCACGGGTTTCGAGTAGATTGGATAAGTAGGACCAGCTGATGCTACTCATCTACCCCACTTCAAATTTGTGCCCCAGTCCCACAGAGGCACTGAAAATTGAGACGTCTTCCCTCCACTATAAAATACCAACAACTGTGTAACAATAAATGACTCGAATGCACGCCTCTTCAGAATCGTCTTAGTTGGAGTCACCACCCTGTTGCTCTCTGTTGTGACTGTTATCAAAAGCTGTTTTCTTTTTGTGAACTCACAGCAAAAAAAGAACAGCTTGTGATAACAACAGAGAGCATTTGGGTGGTGACTCCAACAGGAAACGATTATGACTTCAGACTTACTCTTCATACCTATCACTTTTGGACCAACCATTACTCTTAATTATTGTGGTAGATATTTATTTACCACGTTGATTGCTGACATACTCCTTGGTTCCTACTGTCCCTCACTTACTGAAGAGCCCCGAGGGACAGTAGGAACAAAATGGTTCGTCTAAGTNGTGCTCTTGAAGTTAATCATGAGAAGAAACACGCGGTCATTTATCTAATTAAAGTACTGTACGGGTAAAGTGTTCGCTGAGATGGCTATGTGGTCTCATAACTGCCAGCCAATGGAAGGGAAGCTGGTGCAGTGCACTATTATCGATTGGGTATACAGTGGAAATCATGCACAGTTATAAAAATTCCGATAATTTAAAAAGAACTTGAACTGGCTTTGATGACACTCAGAACAGCCCACAATCCAATTCAAAGAGATCTGAGTCGCTCAATTCTCGATTACCTAGCGAATCTTGAATCTAGAATCATCTATATGGTTAGGCCCGCAGCACTTGGAGTTGTTTTCCGTTATTATTATACTTAGTTACTTATTTATGTAAAAATTAGTGTCCAAGAGTTAGGTAAACACAGAACCGGCTCGTTCATCCGTAAAGTAGAACTTGCGTTACCTTGAAGGTGCCTCGTAAGGGCAATATATACTTTGAACGAATAATCACCCAGGGAATTTTCCTAGGCCTTTGATAAAAAACTTTTACGAGATTCAAAGGTTTTTCGTTGCTGAAGAAAATT
Source organism: Haemonchus placei (assembly GCA_900617895.1). NCBI lineage: Eukaryota > Metazoa > Nematoda > Chromadorea > Rhabditida > Trichostrongylidae > Haemonchus > Haemonchus placei. Next base: position 32,542 of record UZAF01017657.1, read on the forward strand.
GAGTTCATGCCATATATGGGAGAGCTAGTGATAACCGAGCAGTAATGCTCCTTTTCTCATCAGTCATTCAGAACGGTGGTGACAATGCTGATGCGGATCACGTCTTCGAAGTAACATATCGGAAGCTGCGAAATCTTGTTCTCTCTGCCGAATCTGGTATTGTTTCCAGGTACTGGACGCTTAGCTGCCTCTGGGAGACGCCATGCTTGTGGCAACGCTACCATTTATCATTGCCCATCACCTCCCAGCTAGTGAGTGGCTCGCATAAAACGGTCATTAACCGTTCAATGGTCATACTGCAATCCTCTTACTTGGTTAGATTGACCATGTGACATGGTCGTTTGATATGCGTTTTCTGCTATGCGAACATTGGGGAATCGTTGAATATCAATTAGGTTCAATGGATCGGTTTATGGTTGCCCACACGTCACATTTCGTCCCCTCGTTCGGACTCTACGTTCCATGCAACAATTTTAACTCAATCGTTTTCTTGGCCTTATTCTCTGCTTTTATCGTTTCGTGACGTCATTGTCTCTACATTTTATACTACGACTCCGTGAACTTCTCCACCGATTCTCTTTTCCTTTGAATCGGTTATGAATATCATTAAAGGCACCGTTCACGATAAATTTAGGATACCCTTTTTACGGGAATTGATAGAACTACTCTAGAATAAAGCGATAACATCGAAAAAAGCGCAAAAACGATGAACAAAAAGAAATACAAAGGGTCAAAAAAGAGCTGGAAAGGGGGGTCGGACGAGTTTCACATTGAAAGAACGGCGGTTAGGGAGTGTTCGGGCGAGTGCACGAAGGCGACGCAATATCTGCAATTGCAGACAACACAGCCAAATCCAATCTGATCGGATTTCTCCGTGCTATTATTCTGCTGAACTGCTAATATTCTTCTCATCGACCGAGGGGCGGGAACGCGAACTACGGCAACAACGGGGCTGCCATTATGCCCTGGACGTCGAGATTGGGGGAGTGAGAGGGTCCCTTCTACCACCCATGAGGGTCGCTGAGTATTAATAAGGTAAGAACTCAATAACCATTTTTATAGTGAACGGTGCCTTTAAAAGCCACATCATTGTATAGTGGCCATAGCGCCCGAATGTCGGAAAAATAGCGAATTTTCACAAAGACTCATGAGGAAAATTTTGATTGAAAAAGCTTATGTATGCATTTTTCTGAAGTATGCTTACCTGGGTAAGAAAAAATGCTGCTATCAAGTTTACCCTTTTAGTAGTGCTGCTAATATTAGCATTGCAAGTAACATTCCTCTGATAACACTGAAATGAAGACAAAACAACTCATGTTATTCGCTTACTACGAGCCCCCTTACCCTTCTGTGGGTTCAACGAATTGCCTCCCATGAGCCTGAATCTCCCAGCTACACATATCTGCGTCATTGTTCTTCAGAAATCAGGAATTAGTCAGTTTTTCAAGGGCTTTAGGTATGAATCAACTCTCTGACCTTCGGATTATCTTTAAAGACTTCTTGACGTAATACTGATGGGTGGGTTTTAGATAAGTACATACTGTCCCTATCCGTAATCTGTAAAAAACTGAAGAGTTGTGGCGTTCAGCAAAAACCTAAACTTCCTTACACGACGATATTTTATAAAACGAACGACTTTGCAACTGCCCCTGTCATACCATCTGTTTGAATTATTGCTGCAATGTGAGCGGAGATCTCAGTCTTTATCTTGAATTTCAAGTTTTTGTCTTGCGACCGATCTCAGACTGTCGATTTCCTCGCGGTGTGTCCGAATAACACGTCTTTGGTCATTGTTGCATCATTGCCATCCATTTATGACGTATCAGTACCTCTTTTCTCCGAATTCGGTGTCGCCACCACCTCCCCCTCCCTTGCCCTATGTCTTTACTATCATCACTTTTCTTTAGTGGTTGTCACTAATCTGCCTTTCCCCACATTTTTTCAGACTCTCCGGCATTCTGTGAAAGCTTATCGCTTTAGTTACAGTAATTTTGTGCTGTAGGTGTGACGAGGTGTAAAATAAAGTGAAGCAGAACCAAGACGGAATCACTCACGAGAGGTTCAACGGTCCCCTTTAACGGACGAGTTCACATCAACAAAATTAACTTTAATGACAAAAGTAAGCGTTTTTTCATTTAGTTGCTTCAATGCTGTAACTAAAACAAGCAAAATTGGTGCACCATGATAAGCAACATCCATTTCAGCAAGTTGGAAGCCCACCGTTACAGCCAAAAGGCTTTTCATGGTTGGTGGCGGCTGTGTTCATCATCGGAGAAACGGCTGGAAGCGGTTTAGTGGCTATGCCAAATGCCATCAAAAACACAGGTAGACCTGGTGATGAAAAAATCGATGTCTAGATTTTTTTTTTGAAAAAATAGTCCTATCTGATGGATGCGCCCTCGCTTTCGACTTCAACTCAGAATCGATGTGGCGTAATGAATGCGTATGAGTCCCATACCATGGCGGTGGCCAGCCGGTGTAAAAATCAGTGATTTTATCCTCACAGACAAGTCTGACACCAATTAACCGGCTCCGGCAGGGATGGAGGGCTTGGGTGGCCTAGGCGGATATCGATCCGGGATTCGAACCCGTCACCGTGAAAGAAAGAAATATACTGAATTTCATTAAAATCACTAGTTTGAATTTCGAGGACTGAAGGAACATGGGAGCCTGTACTTACGACCTGTTCATTTTTTGCTGTACCAATATGGACAGATACACGTCCCTTGAAATGGAGCGACTTTGTCGGCATTAAATTGTACGGTTCAGTCCTTCTTGGATCAAACGACCCAGGGAAAACCGTTCGTAGTAAATCCCAGCTTCCATTCAAAATTTCACCTATAACATAGGTGGGACTTCCGAACGCTGCTGCCCCTTACCAAGCGTAACCATGCCAGGACCCCAATAGATCAATGAAACTTCACCTAAGTAACCATGCCCATAAGGGTGATTCTGACCGTTTGTACAACACCCTCTTCAAATGTTCTTCTATTTGTTCCAGGTCTAATCGGTGGCCCAATTCTCCTTTGTCTTCTTGCCGTAGTCACTTCTCGAACGGCGATGCAGTTGGGTGACAACTGGTTAATAATGCAGAAACGATGGCCACAGTATTTGGAACCCTGTCGGAGTCCTTACGCTGAAATGGCCTATCGGTCTATCGGAGGCCGAGCAAGGTTGAGTTTTTGTGCCTCAAAATACGGAAAACTCAAATTTGTCATTTCAAGGAAGAAGTCAAATTAAAACGTTCATTTTCCAGTCGAATCGCTCACGTTCTCATTCAAATCACCCTGTTTGGCGGTGCCTCAGTTTTCTCACTTTTGGCAGCCCGCAACATTGCCGATCTCCTACACCTCTTCGGATATCCCATCCATTTTTGTATCAGTCTTTTTGCTGTCGCTATATTCTTGTGGCCCTTCATGATGCTTCGCAGCCCAATGCATTTCTGGTACCATTTACAAGTATTACAATTACTTTTACTTCCGATATACTTTCTCATATAGGCAGGTGTCTATTGGTGCTGCTCTTTCAACTACTATTGCTGTCATCTTAATACTTATCGGAACATCTATCGATATCCCTACATGCTTCCAGGTAGGAGTATTTATTAGAAACCTCTATTCAATGAACTCTTTACTCGCAGCTACCTTCAATCTAAACACGATATAATTTCAAACCACCAAGAAGGACAGCTAATATAGGGAAGGAATCTGTCACAGGAGTGACGTGAGATGCTGATGTCACGCTTTACCAGAGTTTTCCCCACTTTTTATTCGTAATGAGGATCCCTCTTGTTTGCTTTATCCTCCTAATTTCTTATGAGCCTAATTTGATCGTCTCTTTCGCTTGCCAATAATATTTTCCGCTCACCTCATGCCACTGCTTGAGGAAGTGTAGACGGTGGTTTTTCTGGTGGAGAGGCGGAGTGAACCATTTTAATTCAACTTAGTTATCCTTGTCGTATTGCTACACTTGTTGCTTTGAAATGTTTCCTCGACATCAGTTTGTTTCAGTTGCTTTTGGTCGACCACAGAGGGCATTGTGGTTTGTGATTGTGGCTATGTTTCGATTTGTGGTTTGGTTTTCAGAACAGATTTAAGGTGATAGGGGCAGCATTTGATTACTGGCCTCTGTTCTGCGAGTCAATCAGTGCCCTAAACCATCGTATCAGAATCGTAATCTATGTTTATACTAGATAACGTCTATAGGAGTGGCTAGTCGATTCAGAATTAAGGAAACTTGCTTCGATCTTACAGAAACAGTCCGGCTTTAGTTCGCATGGCCTTCGTAACAGACGGATAATGATGAATTGAAATGAGAAAAGCAGCACGTTGTTTAGCCTTTCTTCATCTGGAGGAGGGTTTGACCACTCAGCGCGACAGCGAGTACTCTGTAAAGTTTCACGAAAGCATGGGCGACCATTTTCTTAAGACCATCGTCCGATAAAATTTTTCTGGTAGTGGATTATTTGAACCTTAAATAAATAATGATGTGAGCTGAAACGAAATTGAGCATTATATCGAGTTCAGATGAATATCACCAGTGAAGAACTGACTTTCATTCAGGCCGCCTCCTATACCACAGTTACTGCGAGGCAATTTTCATTAGGATTTGGGACCATCGTATTCGCATACGGTGGTCATCCTGTATTCCCTACAATTCAACATGACATGGCTAAACCACGACATTTCGGCAAAGCCGTTATCTTAAGCTACATCGGTGAGTCATTACTACAGAGTTAATCATCGCTGTTTTGGTTCAACTCTGTCTGCCATACCAATCCATGTAACTAATCTGTGTACAAATGTGGATGCTGAGCCATTTCTGCACCAAACAACTTTCTTTCAAATTTCAGTACTATTTCTTTTGTACAGCCCTGTTGCACTGAGTGGTTATGCCGTATACGGTACATCGATATCTGATTCGGTCATATCCTCTATTCAGGTAGGTCTTAATCGAAATTGGTTATCGACAAGATTGGTGAAGTGAATGGTAATATTGGAATAGAAAGAATGATAGAATATCGGCCATTATTATCGGAGTACTGAAGTACGGCCTAACTGTCAAGAAAGGTCAAGCCCATTCTGTTTGGGAAAGTGCGAATAGGTAGTCTCCATCGGAAAAGGGTGGTAACGTAATTGGAAAAAAAATTGTCTGACGGTTAATGAGAGCTAGAGGGATCTACAGAAACAATGGGTAGATAAGGCTTATATTGACTTCCGAAACCCTATTCTGGCTTCTTCTTCAAAACAAAGGCATGCTTTTCAGACTCCCATTTTGCGGCTTTTGATCAGTGTTCTAATCACATTACATGTACTATTTTCAATTCTGATCATTATCAATCCTTTGCATCAAGGTGTCGAAGAACATGTTGGCGTAAAACACGGTAAGTGTTGTGGAAAGGATCTATTGTTGTCTCATACGTTTACTTTTACATTTAACACAACGAAGTTGATGTCATTTCGTACATCTATCCAGAATCGGCAAGGTCATTGATCATCAGCCATCACTTTATTATCACAAGACTTTCATCTTAAAGGCACAGTACATCGGTGACGAAAAAAAGCGAGGAAATCCAGGGAATTTGCGAAATATAAGACCTTTCGAAAGTCGTAAATTGACAAGGTTGCAAGATGTTATGAAGACGAAAGGTTGCCTGAGCGAGGTTTCAGCCCTTGCATTTGCATAAAGAGTCGGTTACGGTACTCCTACTTCCACGAACTGCTTCCCGTTTCCATGAGTCACGTCTGCTTGCATTTATAGTACCCGCGTCTACGCTACGTTGGCTCACAATGTCGACGCGAGCGTCGTAGGCTTTTTTGCTGTTTCACTAGCCTTTTTGTTAACTAGCGCTTATGAGTAAGTTTTACAGGACGTCTTTGCTTACTATAGTCAGTTATTCGCACCAGGACCCACAACATACGCAATGATACCCACTGTATAGCTCGTCCAAACGCCCCTTCTTCATTTTTCTTGTTTCCTTCTCGTCCAACCCCTCTTTTTTAGGATATTTTCGGAGCCTTTTATCACTTTGGAAACGACGAATTGACGCACTTTCTTCGCCTTTTCACCATTTTCCAAAAAATAGATTGTTTGAACGATCCAACCTCATCCTCTGCGATGTGATGCCCTCAAATTGAAAAGAGGGTTGTACTCTACTTCGGGCAGTGGACTTTCCTCTACAACAAATGTTCCCAATTTTGTCCTAAAACTGGATGAAATTATGGAATGATACTCTTGACAACACAGTGCTGATCCTCACCCCATAGAGAGCTCCTTCTGGCTAAGTCTTCGAGCAGTTCCTTATTCAAAAGACGTTTTTTGACTTTCATGAGCATAGAACTGTAGATAAACTATTTTTAAACTAACTACACACCACTTGAAGGGGTTTTTAGCGTTGTTCGCAATAAATTGCATTCTAGGGGTGCAAAATCTATTTTTTGAAGAAGTTCAGCATCCGTTTTTTTTGTATTTCTTTCTGATTTTTTACTTTTACCTTCTCTTCGCATTTATATATTTTTTGTTACCTACATCTTTTGTTACCTACATCTTACTATTTTATCACAGTACCTTGTGTTTTGATGTCATTTGCGTTTCAATTCTTCGGTGGTTAGTTTTTGTGCTTGTTGATTTTACACGAGGTAATTCGTGTAATATATCAAATCGAATCAATCAGTCAGGCAAGGGTAATGAAACACGGGAAAATGAGATTTCTCCTCTATCCAGCTCTCCCATCATACTCAAATTTTTCATAAAATATTCAGTTTCTCATACCGGAAAGATTTCTTCCACCTTTCATACAGTATAGGCTTCCAGAATTCGGCATTGGGCGAGTTATTGTTCGCACGATCGTATTCTTTCTCACTACACTTGTGGCTTCTCTGTTACCAAATTTTGGTGTCTTCCTTGATCTGGCAAGTTCTTTATGTTCATTCATTTGAATTTGTTTCAATAATATTGAAGTATTCAATTCCAAACTTCCAACGTTCCACGTATAAGCGGAGAAGGCCTTTTAGTAAATCACCAAATCAACAGCTAGTCCAAAATCGCTTCACTATAGCCTTTGCACTACGCCTTTGTGGGTCTTGTGCCCATTTACTCTCCCACTTGGTATGTAAGTAAGTAAGAAACTACATGGCGACGGTTATTGTGCACTTGATACGGTTTCTCTAGTGTCAAGAGAAGTCTATTGAGATGCCAGGTAGACCTCTCTGCATTCCTTTAGAGGACCGGGAAGTGGAAGGACAGAATGGTCTCTAATGCAAGAGAGCATATCACAATTCTTGGCTCGAGCTGCCTGTCACAAGGTTGAGAACGGGATCAGATTTGCACTCGAGAGTGGTTATATCTGTTTGCGGAAGGTACATCTGTTGTAAACGTCACATAAATGAGCAATGAATCAGGGGAAGTTGCCCCTCTCGTACACAAATCTGATCGCAACCTCTGATCACCCCGAGATAGGTGTCCTCTTAACGTGACGCCTATACTCCTAGAGGATGAACAGCTTGAAAGGACTTTGCGCAACATACGACAGCGGTAGGACATACTAAATTCTAGAAGTAGTGTAGTTATGGCCAGCTACCCTTGCCCGACGGGCGGATGTAGTGTATGGCAAGTGGCGCACTATATCGGTCACGGGTTCGAATCCCGGATTGATGCCCGCCTAGGCCAACCAAGCCTTCCATCCCTCCGGGGTCGGTGAATTGGTACCAGACACGTCTGGGAGGATAAAAGCACTGACTTATACATCGGCTGGCCAACGCAAGTCGTTGTAAGTATGGTATGCTGTACGGTTCTGAGTGGAAGTCGAGTGCGGGGCGCATCCCTCAAACGGGATTGATTAACGCCAAAAACTTTATCTTCATCCTAACTGAATTGCCCTTCAATCTCTTTACGGTTTCACTGTATCAGTTAAATTCATATAAAGCGGCATACGATTCTGATCTGTTCTGTAAACAAGAGTTCATTGATCGTTTCAGGTGGGAAGCACATCGATGACTGCCCTTACCCTAGTTTTTCCTGGACTATTTTCTCTCTATCTCGAAGCCGCTGAAAAACTAAGAGAAGAAGCACCGCGGATAAGTAACTCATTCGAAATGGATAACAACCCCATCCCAACTATAAGGCAGTTCGTACCACATTTTTCTCTCTTTTCGATATCCAATCCATGGAAGTGCGTTGTCTTATTCTTTGTGAGTTTAGAGTCTTCGCAAGGACAAGCAATATACGTTTACTGGTTGAAGCTTTTATAATTTGTGAGTTGCTATTCCATGTATTCTTGCTTTTGCATTAGTGCTATAAGAGTTGGGTCCTTTATGGAGGGTGCGGCGAGCAAGGCCGTCTATTTACAAGATTAAGTCTAGCATGCCCATACTAGACGTTTAATGCTCCCACCGAAAAGACAATAATCGTTGTTTTCTGTAAATTATCTGTAACCCTACTGTCGTTTTAGGTGGTGGTGTGATTTTCGGTGTTGTTTCGACCGTAAATGCATTACAACAAGCATCACAGTCTCCTTTGGCCAGTCCATGCTTTGTACAGCTATTCTCAAATCGTACAAGCTCAAGCTCTTCTATATCAAAATTTTATTGCTGTGGAAAGTACAGAAATATCAGTTCTAATAGCTGGATTTTATGTGATACATGAGTCATTAAATAAATATTAACTATTTTTGTTTTCGTGAGTTCCATTCACGTCGAACGTGTGTAGTTTTAAGTGACAGAACCTCAACTGGGGCATTATGGCGGCTTTCCAGCGCTAGGATTCAGGGGTTCAGACATCAAGCATGTTGAGCACTCATTATTGGAATAATGGTGTCCTACCATATACTCTGTCTTGAAAAGTCTCATCTAAAGTTGCGACAATTATTAATAAAAGTTTGTGCACCAACAAAATTTCGAATGGAGTAGTGCTTTTTTTGAGAAAGGCGCATTGGCCTATTCCGCAAAAAGATAACTCACTCTGCTCTCGCGCGTCCTCTCATTTTCGCTTGGTATGATGGTCTCGAGCTCCGTCGGGCTCTGTAAATGCTCTTTCAGGCCTCGGTGTCTTGGTCCATAACTGCTGCTCTTCTCTCTTTTAGATCCTCATCATTCGCTTTCCGCGCTGACATATCAGCTCAAGAATCTTCGATAGAGAATTTCTGGCTACTGTAGACTGTCTGCTTCCCTAGCACTGAAGATGTTCAACGAGCCGGTTGTACTCTTAATCGATGTTGTTGATAATGAAATCTTCCCAGGACTCGCAAAGGAAGCGAAGTGGATAAAGGTCTTGGAGCTTCGTTCCCTGTACTTGGCAGCCCTCTCTCCACACACTGAGAAACAGAACCGAGCGCGTAGGAGACGATGGTCCGATCCCGCGTAGAATTTCGGAACAACAGCGACGTCAGTCCACCCAAATTTCCGATGAACATGATGTGCTGTTTAATGGAACTGTCTTCCAAATGACTCCCATGTCTATCGCATATTAGAGGGCCTCTGGAACTGCGAGTTTCCAGGGATAGTGTAGATCGTCGACGTAATGAACTCGGACAACCTTCCAACCTGCTCATTCCAACCTGTTCTATTAGCCTCGATTTAGAGCTTTCCAGCCGTTCTTCTGGAGCCAGTTTTGACATCGCTTCACCGACGATGACCTTGAAGCAAGTGGGTCCTCTCTCTCAAGAGTCTTTTCAAATTCATATAGAACGCTTCCACCTTAGGCTTAGAGCCTGGGTCGAGCCGCATCTTTTTAATCGCAAACGTCAGATACCGGCTGTCGAGTTTTTCGTACGAATTGATGTTCATGGCCATGAGTGTATTGACGAGAACCCCTACGCCGCCTACGCCTCTGCTGTTGCATGTTCCAAGAGAGAATTCGCCTTCTGTCTCGAGTACGGCATGCAGGGGGCGATGCCTTCTCGTCTCGGTCAGACCGATATCGTCGTACTTGATCTTCCTGGCTTGCATCACCAGATCTTCGATCCACGCTTTCGATGCAAACGTTCGTGCCTCGTTGAATTTACAGCCCGCCGTCTTAGTCCTACTCCCTTGAGCAGCCTGTTTTGGCCCTTATATTTGAGCGGACTCTCTGTTACGTTCCTACTCAGAGGTACCGTATTGGCTTCCTAGGGAAGAAGTCCCATTATTAATGTTTTTGCCATACGAGTACTCATGAGAGGCTTGTCAGGCTCTAACATGGAGGCTGGCTTGACTGCGGATAGCTAGCTACTCATACTATCCCAGATTGGACGAGGGGCTTCGATTATGGAGGCGGCTCCGAGTCACCCCTCGGCTGCTTCCCAGTGCTAGCTATTGCGGAGTCGATGGGCAGGATACCAACTGCACCAACAGACCCTCCACACACGCATGCGTGAACACACCTGCGAAGGTCCCCTCCCTGAATCCACCTATGTCTTTGAGCGGGCACCGGCGAATTTTGGTTGATCATTTAGTTCCCTTGTCCACCATCTGGGGACACCATACGTAGACTCGTCGCTAAACATCATAATCTCCACGGGATCTTCCAAAGAGGGAAAACCTACATTGGCTGCTTTCATAGTCCGCCGCCCGCGGGCAGCCCTTGCCCCCGACAGGTGCGCGCCTGCGGTCCTGCCGGCGGACTGAGAAAGCAGCCATTGAAGGAGATCCTACGATACACATACAAACATACGCAGGCAAAACCACATCGACAAATCGACAAATACACTTAGCGCGATATATATACCAGTCATGAATTTCCGGTCACACACACACACACACACACACACACACACACACACACACA
>UZAF01017658.1:0-13332 GCA_900617895.1 Haemonchus placei
TAATTGCCACGAAATCACTGCGGCAGAGCGCTCAGAAGCATACAGGAAACCAGTAGCGTTAGTGATCTAAAACATGCTGACTTCAAAAAACTTCCATTTAGCTGGAGATCTCGCAATGAATTCAGTGAAAAAGAAAAATCAATAAAAATAGTATACTTAAATTGTTGTAGTAGTAAGTAGAGTACAAGATTGAAGAAGGTGGAGGGAGGATGGTGACAAGTGCCATTTCGGTCCTATGGCCCCTGATAGCTACTATTCAGAACGGTGAGATTTCCCTTCTTCGGGTTGTAGCCAGGTGAGCCTAATCGAGTGGAAGCACTAATTTGTACGTACTTTACTAGGCTTATCCCTTCACTGTATGAATTAACTGCCCTTTCAAACACCACGACGTTCACAGTTGGAAGTAGACAACGTGGCTGAACCTCAAACTCAAAACGAGATCTATCAGCTCCATGAATTTTTTCTGTTTATAGATTTTGAATAAGTACTGGTAATCTGATGGAAGTACAATCACCGTTTTCTTTACATAAACGAATTTCCATATTAAGTGCCGAAATGCGCCCTAATTGGGGCATGACCCGTCACAGTGGGGCGTTCTACCTTCTCCTTTACAATCGGGATGATCCGATGATGTTCCAACCATTTCAGAACTCTACTTCCTGAACTTGACTATCATTGCAGTTACTCATAAGTCACCGTATACAGGTATTTCTGTTTGGGAGACAGTTTATCAAATAGCCACCGCTAATTACCAGTACATACCGATGGGTTGGGCGTTATTATGAAGCCTCGGCCTTCATGGTGTCAGACGAATCGACTCATTCACTGGCTCTGCGCAGACAAAGACACAGGTGAGATCGGGTGACCTTTATTAATATAGGGTTATATAACACCTGGTCGTCTTAAGAGATCAATCCACAAGTTCTCCTAAAAGGCCATCGGAGGCAACGCTACGACGATGTTGAGTCTGGGGTACCAGTTAGGTTTTCTGCGGAAACCTACGACTTCGACGAGGAATACTTTGGAGGCATTTTGGAGCAGTCCGATATAACCCTAGATGAATAGTAAGAATGAATGCCTAGCCCTTACAACGAACTCGCCTCCCTCCCCACTTGTCACCGGTTTCAAGTCGGGGGACAGGTCATCTGAACCCCACCCATTGCAGAAGTAATAAATAGACATTCTGGATCCACAGGTCTTCTTCTATACATCTAAAATGATTTAGCTACAAGGCCATTTCAGAGTAGGCTATGTTTGGGCATAGCTCAATTCTAAATTGTCCTTTGGCCAAGACAAATCTGAAATATCTTCCCTGTCAGGGCGACAGGCCGAAACGTTGGCTGATAAAGTCTGAGGATATGCAATGATACCTGAGATAACAATATGTCATGTCAAGATTCACTGAGAGTCGACCACAGTTCCTTTTAAATACGTAATGAGAAAATTATAATTATTTCCGTATAAATTAGGGACGTTTACCCAAAAATTTGGCCACTCTCCCTTCGCTACGTTTTTTGTTTAGACCTCTCCATTTGTTCTAGGTCGGTTTGGGAAATTTATTGGTCCCTGTGTCTTTTTTGTTAGCCTCCAGACGAATGTGACATACTAGTTACCATTGATCCATTCCGTCTGAAGGATACGCCCCGCCAACGACTTCCATCTAGAATCCCAGTAACGTATTGAATGCGTATGTGGCCTATACAATGACTTGGCCGATGTACAAGTCAGTGCTTTTATTCTCCCAAACGAGTCTAGTACCAATTAAACGACCCCGGCGAGATGGAAGGTTTGGTTGACCATACGGATATCGACCTGGAATTCGAACTCGTGACCATGCCTGCGTGATAGTGCGCCACTTGTCACTACACCACCCACGCCAACTTCTACTGTCATTTTATATTCGAATTCGAGTCCCGCCCGGAGCCGATGTTTTGTCAACAACTCGCAAACCTTACAAAACTTCAGATTGTTTCATTTATTTCAGGTCAAATAAAATTCATAGATCTGGACGAACAATGACCGCGTACTTTATTCGAGCTAATAAAATAATTCAAATTTTCTTTATAGCTAAATTTGTATAGCCTTACAACTACTAACAAAATACTTAAAAGCATTAAAATGGCCAGAACTCACCGAATATCATTTATTGCCTGAATTCTTTTCTTTCTAAACTTCTCTAATCTGATCGGGATAATTTTTCCTTTCAAGATATTTGAATTTATTAATTCCATTTTTTACTATGTCTTATCGATTAATTGTTTCCAAAATTGTTTTCCACCTACAAAAAAATCCATTTTGTTACGAAAAAACCGCAATATGCCGAACGTGTGAATGGTTAGAGTGCGATGACCCATCGCTATTGTGATGCCCTCGGCTTTCCATCTCACCCCACCTACCGCAGCATTTCGTTGACTGACGAGCGTATGTGTCTCATCATGGATCGATCATATAACGACAGGTCCTGGCACGAATTCCATCTATCCCTCAAGAAACTGACTGACTTAACTCTTATGAATTACAAATTCACACGAACATCAATGGAAAAAACTTGTGCTATCTCCAAGGCGAAATCTCTTAGGCGGTCCTCAAGGGGGTCACCGAAAATGTACTTTTACTTTTGTTTTACTAGTACTCTTGCACGGTTATGAAACTGGTTGTCGAAATAGCCCAAATCAGCGGGTCCAATTCATTCTTATCACTCTGTGGCTGAGCTACAGTCGCCTGCCGAAACGGTGTCTAGCCCTAACCTGGGCTCACTGGTGCTCCTGTTCAAGGCCCCCTAGCTCGTGCTCGTCCTCTACCACCACCTCCTGCTCCTTTTATGCCATGATTCGGTTAATTGCCTGGTGATCCTTGCGATATTGATCCACATGCACTCATATGTAAAGCTGGTGATGGTGGTCGCACATCCCGTATGCTCTCGTCGGGCTTTTCTCTGATTCACGTCAGATAGCCATTTTGGCAGAAATCCGTCAACCTCCGGCTTTCCAATTCTCCCCTGTCCATTCTAATGTATGAGCCTTTCCCGGTTCCATTTAACTGGTAAGGCATTCCAGGGTAACGTGCTGGTGGCCTACCAAAGGTTCCAGGGCGCACCGAAAAACTCAAAACTTCTTAAACTTTCCCGTATTAACTGAAACTTGGTGAGGCATCAAAAAATTCTGGTCTCTGAGTTTGTGAAGGCGTCAGCCAAATTGGTGCCTGCTGTCGAGGGTTCATACTTTCCGGAACAAATCGATTGATCAATTTTCGACCCCGTAGGTCCATCCCTGCCACCGTAGCCATTCTCCAGTATTAAATCTAATTTAATTGATTAACTAATCGTTCCATTGTGTGTATGAGTGTGTATGTTTACGTGTGTGTGTGTGTGCGGGTCCGATCTGCACTCTGGTATAACAGCCTTAAACCATCGAACGGATCAGAATGCTTTACAATTAGCCGTTTTCATTCGTTTTTCTATCCCGTTCACCAGCCATTGTTCTGTGATTCCTGCAGCCAGCTTGGCTGCTCCTCAAATCATCTCTTACCTTTCTATACTGCTTTGTTACTTTCTTATTTCAATAACCTTTACCTCAGCAAACAAATCCTTAAGCATAAAAACAACTAAAAAAATAGTTACCATCTTGGAAATTTCAGTGATCTACAGTGATATAAAGTGATATACAGATGTAACTGTATGTGCAATGTTGTGTATTCACAATCGTATTGTTGAGCAAACGGCAATCTAACTCTTTGCTGTACATTTAAGACATAAATGTGATTAGTTGTTAGTTACTCCCCAGTAAAAGTTGTTTTTGCTGTCGACATGTTTATACCTGTTCTCTCTGGGCAAATTTTCCAGTAATTGGTATGCCAAGTCAGAACTTAAGTGGTGTCTGCAAATGTCGATCGAATTCATAAATGTTAAGGGGAGAAATCACAAAATCGTTTATAACTTCTGGAAATTCCACTAGATTTTCAGATTTTTTCTGAGCTTCAGGTAGCGAGGATATGTCTGGGGGGTAGAAAATCGATAGATCGATTTCACAGTGATTTAGAATAAAACGGCTCAGTTCGTTCGGATTTTTTTGAGCACTTTGGGGGCGACCCACGTTTTCCCAAGCCAGTTACCTATAGGTCTCTTGACTGCCATTCAGATGGGGAAGTTACAGTCCATTACAGTAATTCCCTACTCACTTTCCGAAGCTTCTAGAAATACACAGGGGCAGACCGTATTCCTCAGGTGAAGGTAGGGGGTTGTTTTTTCTGACCAGTGAAGGTTCCTCCTTTGGTCAGCTGTAATGTCCACGTGAACCCTCTCAAAGGGAGTTTCCTGATTCGAGTAGGGGCTATCCCAGACTCGTAGCTGTGCCAAAAGTTTGTGATACTTTCCAGAACGCAGAAGTAACTTGGTACCTCGTGACCACCAAGCCCATACAATTGAACCACATTACTCTAATTTCTTTAGAATCTTTTTTTTTGTAATTACCCAATAAGAAAACTGATTCAATTTGATGTGTGGGATGTGTGTAGTAGGATAATGATTGGTTTATGCAATGGAATGGCTATCCCCCCTCACATGGTTGGGGAAACAATGACTCGCGGTCATCCAATTAGACCGACACCCCAGTGACGCGCCCTCAACCGTTTCGCTCACTGTCGCACCCCCACCACCACCACCACCACTACTACTACTACCATCCCACCCTCACCATCTGAATACCCCGTGAAAATTTTTCTCCTGCTTTTTGATATCCGTCTAATCTCATCCATTATTCCTATCTTTCGGCCTCTCATGCTGTTTCATAGCTAGCTGACGATGTTCCCGAACAGAGTGTCCTTTGGAAATCCATGCTACTCCCGGTCCCTCCAGACCGTTTCCTTCCGTGGGTTCTCTGTTTGCCTGAATAGAATTGAAACACTCATTTTCTGCGTTGATACTGTTAATTTACTAGTTAATTTACTCAATACTCTACGGAATCTTCTTCTGCTTCATCGCCTTCATCCGTCTGGTCATTGTAAAGCTTTGAGTGGAACGTTGGCCGAAATGGCTGCACTCCTTTCTCTATTCATTGGTTATTGTCGATGCGCGTTACCCGAGCTGGTTTGAACGTCAAAGCGTTGATACTGTTAATTTACTAGTTAATTTACTCAATACTCTACGGAATCTTCTTCTGCTTCATCGCCTTCATCCGTCTGGTCATTGTAAAGCTTTGAGTGGAACGTTGGCCGAAATGGCTGCACTCCTTTCTCTATTCATTGGTTATTGTCGATGCGCGTTACCCGAGCTGGTTTGAACGTCAAAGTGTGGAAGGGGGGATGACTGCTCTCCTCGCTAGCTGGCCCAACTACCATTCCGAAGGGAAGGGGGGTGGACCGACACATATGTATGTATACCACCATGCAAGCGCAGAAATGTATGAGTTTAGGAAATGACGATCGAAATCATTGGAGGACCAGAGAGCAGCCGTAAAGATCGAATGCACGGCTGAAGGGAGGAAATGAGGAGTCGTAGCGAGAAGATGGACGTCTGATGTGTGTATGTGAGTGTGTATGTGTGTGTGTGTGCGGCCGGCTGCCGTCCATTGCAGCGGTAGCTCTCGTCGTGCTAATGTGCCGGTGTTGGAGGGCTTGTGGGCTGGCTGGCTGGCCTGGCCTAGCCTAGGCCCGTCTGGGCTGGCTGGCTGACTGGCTGGCTGGCTGGCTGGCTGGCAGTGTCTTTGATTGCTCGCCCGCTCCTATTAATCTAAAAAAGCTGCGCGCGGCGTTGGAAGCCAGCCAGTTATTCGCCTCCCTCTCCTCCATCCCTCACCAGAGGGAGAGGGAAGGAGAGAGGGAGAGAGGAGAGAGGGAGTCAACCACTCTTCGGCCTCCTTTCTTCCTTCCCCTCCACCCACCATTCTTCCCCACTTACACCTCTTTCTCTTTTGCACACACTCTTTCCCTCCCCTCTGAAAACACTACTACATTACGGGACAACTGGTCTAATTGCCTGTTGCCTATCGTCGCCGTTCCATATATTTTGATCGAAGAAACCGAATCCGCTGGCTGTGTGGCTGTTTTGACGTGTGCTCAATATCCAGCAAAAGGTTTTCACCCCTATTCGTCTAGACTGGGAAATTACTTCCCTCATACAAGCGAAAATCGATTAATTAACTCATTTTTACATGAGTATTACTGGTTAAATAGCCACGAGTAACTTTTTCATGGCTCATACTAAATTGTAATATCCATTCCTGTGAATATCTGAAGGTTTCCTCTCTTTGATTACGTTACGAGTATGCAGTTATTGATATAGACATAATCTTCGTGAAGAACCCACTTTCAAGGGTCCTAAACTTCCTCGTTTACTACTTGCCAAGCATTACTTCTTTACTTTCTGCTTCATCGCTTCGCTCACACGCTAGTCTATACGAAGCAATCTTCATGTCCTGCTCGATGGCTATTTGTCCTCGTGCTCCTCTTCCCATCGTTATGTCTATTGCTTTCACATGGTTGTTTACATTCATATCTTCTACTGGTACTCGAGTTTTTCGATTTCCTTATTAGCTTGGATCAGTTTGGAGAAACTTGTTATAAGGGACATTATGTAGTGAAACTACACACTTTTATGAAGGAAGGCGCTCTGGAGGCCTTACTACATCGGGGAACTTCAAGGTTCTTTAGAACAATAGAGAGTTAGGAATTTGTAATATCCATATTCCCCATTATCAGAAAAGTGAGCCCAAAAAAGTAATTGCAAAAGTAGTAAATTCTAGTGTACTAGAATAATCCAGTCTAATGCGAAAATATCGAAGTACACGTAGAGTTCATAGTAAAGTAGCAGCAATGTGTAGTACAGTATAGCACAGTATAGTATAGTATAGTACAGTATAGTATAGTATAGTATAGTATAGTGAAGTATCGAAAGTATAATCAGAGCTCAGCGTGGAACTTCCTAAAGAGGTCCTCTAACTCAGCGGTAAGAGGCGCTACTTCACAATCACGCGGTCACGTGGTTCAATTCTTAGTAGGCTCACCCTGTTGCTATGTGGTATAAGCTCTGTTGTGGTATAAGCTGGCACGTTTCCGTGAAGAGAAAATATGCTGAGTTAATTAGAAGTAGGTCCTGGTCGTGCACTCATTCGGAGTAAGTGGTAAACTATTGAAAATTGAGAATGGGTCCCCAGTGCATGGCTTAATCTAGAACCATTGATCAGCGTTAGTACTTTGAGGTTTTTATAATTGCATTTTTTCAGTGAAACTATTAATTTCCGCTATTTGATGCAACAAAAAATGAACTCAAATTACAATCAATTATATTTCGTTATCGCCGTATTACTAGTAGTGCACCTCATTTCCTTATTTGCATATTTTACTAAGAATGGCTCTGCGAAAGTGATATTAACTTTTTTCAATTGCTCGATCCTCCTTCAGAGCTATTCTACTAAGGATAGTNCGATTTTTTTACGAAAATGATTTTTATTTAAAAAATATTTCGTCCTATTTTTATCTATTTACCTCTTACTTTTGACAACTATCGTTTTTTTTTTGTCCAGCGGACCCTTTATTTTTGTATAAATGAGAGCCTCCGAGAGTGATCTTTGTAAGTTCTTCCACTGCTATTTTTTTGTTTTCGAAAACTAGTAAGAGGAACTTCTATGAGAGTCCGCTTGTTCAAATTTGAGGGGTTCTTTGAAAGGCTAGGCAAGCCCAAGCCGATGACAATGAAAGGCCGTTTCCGACGCGACGAACAGGAGATTCATCCGATATATCACATTTGTCCGTTCGTGGACACGCTAGTCAACATGGAACCTGGCCCATATTTGGTTCAAGTGCCAGAGCTCTATCGAAATGTTGGCTTCTAAATGGGTGCTACGTAAATGGCTCTCTTTCGCTGTCATGCCGATCTATGAGTATTTATACTAGTATTTTATACATGTGTTACGGTATATTTTACACATATACCTTTTGGAATGGAGGATAATGGACTTTGGTGTTGATAAATGTCCTTCCCGGGATGCGCCCAGCACTCTACTTTCATCCTTAATCGTGGTAGCGGTTTAATCGCGCATCCGGCTTATTCAACAAATTCTACAGGATGAGTCTGGTAACAATTACCTCCCCAGGAGGGATGGAAGCCAAGGCTGACCTGGGCGGGTACCAATCCGATATTCGATCCGAGAACCACTCGTGTGATAGGGTGCCACTTGCCACTAAACGACCCCAACAACAACATTCAGATTCAATGTTCGATACCCACAAGTAGGATTCTAATATCAACTGTCCCTTTGATGAAGATGATACCCAGTATTAATTGATAACAGTAATTACTACTGCTTATTTCCTTCCATTTATTCGATCGCAGAATCTTTTCAAATTACCTAAGAATATTGTTTTTCTATCAAGAAAAGAATTCGTAATCCAATCCTGTGAAATTATGCCTACCCGGAATTTATGATTAGCCACGTGACTAGTGAGATTTTATGGATGACTAGATGAAATATTAATAGGATTATTTAATTGTTACAAATTATTCGATTTTATGAAAATGTTGGTTTTATTTCATACCATATGTATGGAAAAAGGAACAAGGTAGACGAGCTATCTCTAGATCGTCCTAGCTTTCTGAGCTTCCGGGACAAGGTTTCTCAGGGAGTACGAAAGCACTGATTTCGAATTCCGAAGTTCTCTTCACTCTCGATTGGATTTTTCGCGCTTTCAAAAGTCTTCGTAGTTGTGGAATGGTGTGAGAAGCATGGCGCATCCCGCAGTCGCCCATCTTTTCACAAAAGCTTTACTAATTATCTCTTTATTTAGTTGATGCCACTTTTACTCGAGCTCATCCATTAATATCCTCTTGGGTTTTTGAGGGGGCAGCCGATATGCATGACATTCCAATATCGTTGGAAATCATGCAGAATTCAGAGAACTGGGTGGTTCACGGAATAAAAGTGCTAATTATGTGAGATTAATCCCGTTTCTGGTTAAAGCCTTTTGCAGGACACACAGTGCAAAATGCTAGTCAAACCTAGGCCATGTTTTATGAAAGCGTTTACAAGTTAAATTACTGGTCAGAACACAAAAGAACGCAGTAAAGGTTAACAAGCTATACTACTTAATTTTACTAAAAGCTTTGCTTACTACAGCGTGTTCTGCTTTGCAAACGGAGCCTGCTTGTGATGGGGGGACGGTCGGAAACTGGATATGCTTAGCGACCATGATTGCGTGGGAAGCCACCTTTTTTATGTGTTCAAATGGCAACGAAGAAAGAAACGTTCCTTATACGCCTTTGAATGCGTTACGAAAAGGGAGGAGATTACAATTTCTTTTATAGCTTTATACCGTAGTACGGTATAAAGCTTTTTTAATACGTCAGGGGGGTTTTATAGGTGTCAGAATGTGAAAGAATGAGGCGCTCAAAACGCGAGGCTTTGCTATGGTGACTGGTAAGGGAGGAAGGGGGAAAGAGATGGATCACTATGGAATGGGGAAGCAGGTTTTTCCATGAATTCAATACGAACAGAAAGGAGGTCGGAGCCCTTCGCATCTTTCTGGTTACTGGGTAAGAATCAAAGGGGATTACCTTCGTAGGGATTTCTTAACCCAATTCCTCCGGACCATGCCCGTCGCGTGAACTAATCGGGTTCGAAGCAAGTTAACCCCAATTACTAACATTCGGTGCAGTAAAAATTGAAATAAAAGGGAAAATTCGTTGTACCAACTTTCCCGGTTATAGCCAACAGCAACAAAGGAAGCGTATCATCAAGACAGGGACCTCCTGAACTGAAGATATACTTTGGCTTATTTTTGAATTGGTTGACAGCAAAAATAGAATGAAGGAAAGATGTCATGATGATGATTAGTGGCTGGTGAAGTTTCTTCCTGATTGATGACTAAAACAGGATTGTGTCTGTTGGACGGAGGAGTCTTCGAATTTTCTCTACAACTTACGCTACGACCTTTTTTGAGAAACTCTGTTGAAAAGTAAGCAAAATTTATTTAATTTTTTTTACCTATTGTACTTTGATGGACTATCCTTTTCTTGCTCCGTAATTGTAACTATTAATATAGGTTCTACTATTTCATTTTCCACTTTTTATGAAATATTTTGTCAATAAAAAACCCTATTGTTTCCGAGCGGTTCTCATGGAGACTTGGCGAAATGACACGGTGTTTAAATTCACATTAACAATAACTAAATTCGTGGTTACTTTACATTTACATTGTACAGATTCACTTTTTTGAGGGGATGAAGGTTCTTTCTATGGTACTCTCTGAAAAGTGCTCAGTTCACTCCAATCATTGTTTATCTATCGTTGGCATATGCTGCTGCTGCTGCCTCACTGGCCTAGCCCCCACCAACGTCAGTCAGAACATTTAATCCACCCACATCAAGTCGATTCCCCGTCACAAATTCATTTTTCTCCCCACTGTTTCTGCTGCAATTTTACGAAAACTAGTAACTTTCAATTGAATAGCTTCTATCAGTAATTACTAGTAGAATCCGTTCTAGAAAAGATAGATTACAATAGGTAAAGTTTTCTCAGTTAACTGTTGAGTAAGTTTTCGTTCCAGCAACTCTACTTCTAGTTACTAGTTATACTGAAGTAACTACAACTAATTCTTATCACTACCTTCGAATTGGGCAGTTGTTCCATGAACTTTTCTGTTCCAATTTGCCAGAAAGACCTCCTTGTTAATTTCAAATTTGATCTTTTATTTCTTGACAGGTTCAAATCTTTTTTTCTTCCCAACGAGGTGCTCACACTGGGACAAAACTCCAACCATAATTTATTATAAATAAAAACAATTTAAACGAGACAAGAGGTGTCTTCACCAGTAGCACCTCATGAACAGAGCTTCATTTTGATGTTTTTTCATACCAGTTAGACCAGGCCTCATTGTAATAGTTCATCGCATAAACGCGTGAGAAAAAATTCAGAGGCGCAAGCGGCGGTGACGTAGGGAGGCTGGAAGAGCCCCGATTAAATGCTATTTCCGTTAGCGGGCAATGGTATGAGACCAAAACTTTTCGTCCCACTAATAGTTGCTGAAACCTAGCAAAATAGTACGCTTCATTGGATATGGTATATGGTCACATTTTTTTCGGATAAGCCGTGCACTCGGTCCTCGATGGAAACCATCCATTCGATTGTAGGGACGATAAGCTTTAGACCATAATAGTTAGGTACCGTAACCAANAACCAAGAAAATAAGCTTATACTAGCTTATACTACTAATTTTCGGAGGGTTTTTTTTGATATCCAAGCATTACAGGAGGTTAATTTCGAAACTGTGGTGTCAGACTTTCTAGGGACCAAGGAAGTTCCGAAGAACCTAAAAAGCGTTTTAATTTTTTCCCTATTTTTCTTTTCAATTTTATTCTCCGATTTTTTCGCAGCGTTGTTTTCAGTTTTCCTCGCAAAATAACGTTTTGACAACCAATTCTCAGAATGCTTCGTTGAAGAAGCTTAGGCTTCAGGCTAATCTCTTCATGGCATCAGCTGAATCTACGCTCTCATCTGATGAATACAACATCAAATGGGCTTTTTTGTTCTCACTAATAATCATGCCATACTCAGTTATGAACAATATTTTGTTAAGATAAATTCTTTGAAAATATCCTGCAAAGGTTCTCTCGGGATGGCGTTTCAGTCCAGTTGTGAGGTCGAATCCGCTCGTTGTGGAAGCAGCTCTCCTGGCAGGTGGAGGAACTCATCTGATTACTCACCTCTTTGTGGTTCTGAGCTGTTCTCATTAAATGAGTACGACATCAGTTCGCCTGTTACGATCATACTTTTTCATTATCGTGTTTTGTTGAAGTAACATATCCCGGAAGAGTGGAGGTGGTGTCATGGCAATGGTGCACTTCACACACGCATAGTCACGGGTTCGGATCTCGGTTCGATATCCGCCTAGGCCAACCGAGCCCTCCATCCCTCCGAGGTTGGTTAGAATGGGTACCAGACTTGTCTAGGAGGATAAAGCACTGGCTTGGTAGAGGCTGGCCACCGCAAGTCATTGTATAGGCCACATACGCATTCAATACGTCATTACGATTTTGAATGGAAGTCGAATGCGAGGCGCATCCTTCAGACGGGATTGATTAACGTCAGAGCCTTCACTTTGTTTATCCTTTAATTTATCCCGAAATCTTTCGCAAAGGTCTTCTGCCTGAAGGAAGCTTCAGGCCAGCAGGAATGGACTGGCTCCATTGAAATCACAGCATAACTATCGAACACATTGCAGAGGTGGTGCAGGACGAGATCTGGACTTTGCACGTTATTTGCTATGCGGTCACGCAAAAGCTATCCCATTGCACACCAACATTTTCTGAAAATCCTCACAACGATGGGATTGCATGACTGCTTACATTACTGGCAATGGCCCAGGCAATTTTCAAGAGTGATCACATGAAAAGGCATAGCTTACCTTACGAATTCGTTAGCTGACAGGGCTTATTCCTCCATCGTCAGCTTTTCCAAATCACAGCAAGGCTTCTGCAAAAAGTCCGAAAATCCAAAGTCTGGAGTACAGACCACAAGAGCGTAAAAAACCTCAACAGCAGGCATTCCACGAATTACTCAACTTTAAATTTTGAATAAAGGGCAGGCTCCTGGTGAAACCAAGTGGGAAGAGGTGAGAGAAATTTCTTCCCGCATGTCCTCCAACGAAAAATTGAGGAAACTCTACACAACGTCCAAGATTTGACAAGGGAAAATTTTTTTGAGTCAATTCCCTGTCAATTGTGATTGCTGAATGTAACTTCTGCTGTGGGCGGAGGTGGTGTAGTGGCAAGTGGCGCACTATCTCATATGCAAGATCAGAGTTCGAATCCCGTATCCATGTCCGCCTAGGCCAACCAAGCCTTCCATCCCCCAGGAGTCGGTGAATCGGTGCCAGACTCGTCTGGGAGGATAAAAGCACTGACTTGTACATCGGCTGGCCACCACAAGTCGCTGTATAGGACACATACGCACTCAATCCGCCACTACGCTTTCGAATGGAAGTCGAGTGCAGGGGCACATCCCTCAGACGGGATTGGTTAACGCCAAAAACTTTATCCATTACCTTTTACTGTAAAAAGGCTTTTCAATAGCAGATGCAAGCTCAAAAACTGATTGCTTTAAAAAAATAACTTACTTAATGGTTTTTCTCCATTCTGTTCCATACATTCTGTAACCGGAAACAGGGGCACTGTTTCGAAATTTCGGGGTTCATTCTGGTAAAATTTGAGGAAGTTTCTCGTTCTCGTGAATGATGATATTTTAGTTGCATATCCCCATTACAAAGAGCTTTTTCTATTTGTTAATCTGGCTTGAGTAAAATGCACTTTCTAAACTGAACTGAGCTCTAGTAGAATATTACTTC
>UZAF01017658.1:29218-40596 GCA_900617895.1 Haemonchus placei
TGTGTGTGTGTGTGTGGGGAGGGGGGTGTGATATTAACGGCCTAAATACGCTGTTTAATGCCGATCATATACGAAGAGAGAAGAACACCTCGTCGTTCGGGTCGTCGGCTCCCAGCCAACTGAATTTCTTGTCGTCGTCATCATTGAATCTTTGCAACAATTTGCGCTTACATTTTAGCCGCCTTAATTATTTCCGTTTCAATTCACACGTATACATTCTTCTTCATCATTTTCCAAGGATTCATTACTAGTTAACTATTTCTGTACCATAATTACTTCACACATCACTTCAGGATATGTTAATAGCTGTCTATAGCCTTCCTTTAATAGTCACTACTTTGATTACTCTTATTTTTACAACTTTTGAGTCATTTGTTCGTAGCCATCAAGTTCTTCTATCACATTTGTGGTTCATATGACTTCCTATTACTCTTAAATGCCTACTTCGATTTCGTTTTTGAGGTCAATCGTCCATTGGGTCCATAGTTGCATGAAAAATATACTTGTTACCTCGTACTCGAGGTAGTTTAAATCTGGTCCCTTAGGTTTTGGCCTTGTCATATGGGTGTCAGGGCCTGGAACCGAGGGATACTTGAGATTCACGCTTTCCGACCGCCACTTTAAACTTCAGATCGGGGTTCAAGCGTAGACCAAAGGTTTTCGACCAAGACCACCCACGAGGTTGCATTTATGATTTCCTCGGTCATTTTCTTTTTCCTCCCTGATTCTTCTTCTTCTTCTGGACCTGTTGCTGTTTCTGCTGTTATTCGTGATTCTGCCTATTGAAGGACGGCGTTTGTGTGTGTGTATGTGTGTATGTGTGTATGTGTGTGTGTGTGAATAGGGGGTTGATTGCTGCGAGAGCACGACCATGACGGCCACGAGACGGGGGGCCATGGTGGTAGATGGTCGCACTTTTATTCATTCATTAAAATCTCATTAAATGCCATGGCTCATGCCCTCCATATTAGCGAGCTTTGCAAAGGTTGGTATAGGTACGGGAAAGAATGGGAGGAAAAGGAGGAGGAGTAGGAAGGTGTTGCCACAAGTTCACGCCACGCCATTGTGTGATGTTTTCTCGGGTCATTGTATGAATAAGTGTGTATTTCGCCAGGCCAATTCATTTCATTATCGTCTATTTCGTGTCGTGTTCAGCCACCCCCTTGCCCCCCTTGCGACCCCTTCGGTCGCTACATCTCGGTTGCTCTGCTTCCCTCGTTCGGTGGTGTCTCCACGCTCGCGCTCCTTTCGTTCCTACTCTTTCCGCCGCTGCCTCTCGTTCTCACCCGCACTGCACACTCATCGATCCCCCTCCCACCCCCCTTGTTTTGCTAGACATGTTGACCCGAAAACCATTGTCCTCTCAGTATCAAAATTTCCATGTCGTCCCGTAAGATATTGATCCAGCCGTTTTCACGTGCACGCAACGACATCCGTTCTTCGTTCGCCATCATCGTTGCCGTCGTCGTCGTCGTTGTCGTTGTCATCATCAACGACGGCGACAACGACGACGACGACAATGTCGTCAAATGTGTGATATTCATATTGTTCTTGTCATTTCCACCATATGTCATTATTATGATCATCATCGTAGTCGTTTTCAAGTAGAACAGGTGTCAAACACTCGTCACCCACTAGGCCATCTTTCACATCAGTTGTCGATCGGAAATCGTTTTGTTCGATTGACTTCATCAAGTACTTCCTACGTAGTGGTGGCCACGTGATAATGCGAATGTGTGTCGTGTGTACGTGCATGTGTGTGTACGCATGTGTACGTGCATATATATCCGTGTATGAGCATATTTTTTAGTATAATTAATGACGTTTATACAATATGTTTAGCCTTGAGGAAAAAAGACTCCGAAACGATTTGCTGTTTCATTGTTCACGTTATGTACAGGGAAAAATATCGCGTATGACACATACACGTGAGTACGCTGACACAAATACGTCACCCCCCTCATACACACATGTACGCTTGCCGGCACGTTCTTACAATATTGACCGTACTACATTTCCGCTAGTAAAAAAACTTTTTTAAAATGAAATAGGTTCTGAAAAAAAAANAAAAAAAAATGAAAATTGTTCGTTGTGAAGAATTCAGTGAGAATTATGAGCCATTATTTTTTCAAACAATTTCTGTTTATGAGTACGGTAGTTTTTCTGTGACGGACCCTTTCTAATTTCTTTCTACTTACCTATATCTTTTTCACGTCCGAAAAAACATCAGAATCAAAAATGATTTCATGATAGTGGATATTTTAGGCTACATTCCAGTATCACAACCTCCTCCTTAAACCTTTTCATTTGTGATTAGTTGTATTTTGTTCTCATCTGTCAACAGTTATGCTCCTGCCTTACTCTTTACCTTTACCCATCAGGGAGTCTGGGATTTTTTTCTGACAATTTGGAGTAAAAGCTGCTCTTATTATCGATAGTTTAGAAGTTGGACAGGAATCAAAAGTTGCTATTTTCTATGGCCTTCTTTCTAATTACCGTAATCCCTGCACTGTCAGGACCATATCAACTTTTGCAAGATTTTTTTGATCTACTTCATTTTGGGGTCACGCAGTTTTTTCCCATTAAGAAATAGCTATCGACTTTTTGACTTTTTCAAAAAATTGTTAGAAAGGGTTCTTTACTCATTGAAGCATCATTTCGTTTTTACACAGTAAGCCAAATGTTTGTCTTAAATTCTTCAAAAGAACGGTGGTCTTTGCAATTAGTAAGTATTCTTCGTAGTTGAAAAATCTTGGAATAGGGGAGACGTAAACACGCATGCCACAAGCATTCGATGGCGTTTGTGTGACTTTAGGTTCGAAAGGGGCGTGAGACTAAGGTTGTGGGCATAGTCTTAGTCAATCGGCACAAATTACTATTCTATGTAAGTTAACTGAAAAAAGTTATTATGCGTTTTTACAAGATAAGGTAACTTGTCTGACTGGTCCTCCGGTCCCCAGCACAGCACACTGCCTCCAAAATCCGGTACCCCGGCACCCACAGATAATATCGATTGGCCCGCTCCGATTGTCTGACTGGTCCTCCGGTCCCCACCGCACTGCCTCCAAAATCCGGTACCCCGGCACCCACAGATAATATCGATTGGCCCGCTCCGATCTCTTGCCGTTTCCACGGCTCGACCATTTACGTAATCAATACGTATCCAATGTTCGTGACGAATTTATTGGATTTGATCATTCTTTATTTGCATACAAGACCTATGTCTAGGATTTAGTCCATATGACATGTTACTAAGGTAATACTAAATCAAGCCAGTAAGTACGTCCAGCTTGGTGGTAGTTCTTCTTAAAAATACTTTTAATCGAGATTAATCGAGGATATCGCTATTTGCCAAAGGGTGGGTAGGATTAAGCTTGCTTGTATCAATTGCTGGTGGACTACATTGAGGTCAAAGAAGATTTGAAGGCGTTCTTGAGCGGTTACTACTTCCAAATGATCCAATACTTTCATATTAGTTACAGTTACTTCCAGTTTTTGAATCAACTCTCATTTTTTCACTTCTAAAGTCTGAATTCGCTTCATTTTCATTCTTTAACTCGCTCATTCGTGTGAGGCCTCCCAAGAAACAACATGGCTGTTTACAAATATCTGACTTGAAGCTGTCTTAAATTCGTATATATCCGTATCCGTGTATACACCGGCATACGTACGTGTGTGAGGAGACAAACACGCACACACACGTACACACACAGACCCGCGAACGTCACTTTTACTTAAAGTACAAATTCAGTACAACTCAATTGAAGCCGGTGAACGTGGGGGGTGGGGGGCTTCGATGTGCTTAGGGTATGTGTGCGCAATTTTTTTCTGCTTGCTGAAGCTTTGCCTTTTTCTTATACGTTAAAAGCTTTCTTATATCTTTTTACTAGTATGTACTTGCTATACGTACTTGTTATTTACATGTCCAAGTGAATTAATGGGATCGATCCATATATTTTCTGTGGATGCCGAAAGTTGCGTTTGCTGTGTGTGTGTGTGTGGCCGAATCGCTCCAAATAGGGTTCCGACTTTCCTACTTGTTAAAATGACTAGATTGGTGATGGTTCCTGTTGATCCTACTTACTGGTTACTACTTTTTTGGGTAACTATCTGTTTTCTTTGCGCATATCTGTATTCGTACGAGTTTCCGGCTATACTACTCATTACTCATTATCGTATGTCTATTCGTTTCTTCATGATAGCGCGATTACTATAAACATTACTAGTAGTATGACATTGAAGGAGGTGATGCCACGTCGGCGCAATCCAGATGCGCCTACAGCCCCGAAAGCACCGCGCGTACGTAAGAAGAAGGCCGATGCGGACGTGGTCAAACAGGATTCGGCCGTCTATGAGCCGTTGATGCAGTCAAATGGCATCATGATGGACGATACGAACATGTATACGCAGGATTTTGGCTTTGCATTTGGTGCCCAGCCAAATTTCACCAGTCCAGAGCAAGGGAACAGCCCATATATGCTGCCACCACAAAGCAATACACCGCAACCGTCAATGATGTGGGCATATGCACAACTTTGACAATTACAGTAATTTCAATTAAAACAGAGGGTTTAGATCAACCCCATACCTATTTACTTTCAATTTCACATTTTTGTTACAACGCTTTTACGTGATTGGTCATTTCAGGATGCGACCAATGGCACCACCTTCACAACCTGGTGCACAAATATCAGGTCCTGCTCAAGCTCAGTCAATGAATGCTGTTCCAAGTCCTTTAGAATTCCGTATCCATGAAATGAATCGCCGCTTATACATATTCAATTCTTCCGGGGTAAGTGACATTTGTTTTTGAATTATTTAAGTTTTTTTTACATAGTTATTATGCACATTATTCCCTCTAACGATGAGGACATTCGCAGTAGCGCTAATACTTGTTTGCATTTATTTGATTGCATACTAATTAGCTATTGCGACCTAACTGTGCATGTTTGCACTGAGATTGAAGGAATAGGTTATTGATTGGTGAAGTATCGATCTCTTTTTTTGGGTCTTTTGGTGTTAAGGTGTTATTTATAGTTGTTGATGAGAACTCCGGAAAAGTCCGCACTCCGTATTTCCCTCTCATGACGATTATCGATGCACATATTTAATAACTATTGATCAATTTGAACGGATGTGCCCTAGTCCAGGGCCCCTTATTCAAGCGCGGAATCTGCTGAGACATGGGAGGCCCGGACCCTATTTTTTTCATTTACCCACTTAGAACTTCGTCCCCCAGTCGATAGTTGTGCCAAAAATGTTCCAAAGAAAAAAGATAAGAGGATTTTAGTGCTGTCCATTTTTAAAGCTGCAGATTACTTTTTATGGGATTAATTATGAATTGAAACAGCTGTGTTTCTGCAGCTCTTTTTAATGTGGTTATTATAGCTTTTTGTATTTACATGGATATGTGTCATTTAGATCTGCGAGAAAGATTTTGCGCAATGGTGGGATGCTTTCTCTCATGAGTTTTTCGATGATGATGCCAAATTATGGATAAATATTATCGATGAGCATAGTCCACATTCTGAGAAATATGGTAAGTGATTAATATTTGTTTTAATCGTTTTCTTTCTGTTCGAACTTTTTATTTTGTTGCATTTGTTTGAAAAATAAACATGAGCACCACTTGAGAGTAGGTTTGGTGCCAAAAGGTTATAATTAGAACTAGTACTATTAGGTTGGTGATTAAGTAACTGCGTGTTTTCCCAACTACTTCAAATATTTCTATTAAAGGATAACTACCTTGTACCTGTTTTTGTAAGTGATTTATATCGCCTCTATAGCCCATGCGCCTCTATAGTCCATGCATCTGATTATTTAATGGTAAATTTATGATTGAATTAACATTTCTTATCTTTGTAAAAGAAACTAATTATACTTTCTCAAAATATACGTAATTACTTAGTTGTCAACCTAATATAATACTGAATATTATTCGATTCTTGTTTCTGAAGAATGAAGTCTATGAGTTGAACTGCCGCGTTTTTGGAATGCGCCTCGCTTTCGACGTCCTTTCAGAATTCCGAGTTGTTGTATGCTAATTTACTATATGGTTTGTATTTCAGTTTTGGGCCGACAACTTATACCTCGCTTCTTTCGCTCATTTTTCGAAAGCAAGATTAGAGAGATGTATTTTGTGATTCGTGGGCAAGCTCGCGAATCTCAAGCACCGTCGGGTATGATCCATTACGAGAACCAAGATGTGCTCCAGGTTACGAAGCATGATGTTCCAAATGCTGAGGTGAGTTATAAGGCTTTGGTTTTTCTAGTGTTTTTCAAAAAATCATTCATTATTTGCGTAAATTTACATGTTATATTGCCAGCGAGTGATCCTTGTTATCACTATGTCGCTTTTTGGCCACCTTCCTAGACTTTCATCCATCTTTTTGTAGAACTTTGTGTCCGTTTGAGATTTTTAGGTACTGGATGGGCACAATGGGATTTTTAGAATGTTATTTTAAGTGAATAAGTGGCGTGATGACCTGTTTCCATTTTTAGCGTCTGTTTGACAGAAAGTGCATAGTTCAAGAATTTCATCGACGGGGACGGCCATTTTATTAGACCAGGGTTTTCTGCACTTTACATAGTGAATAGATTACACTTAATAATTCATGTGGGAGAAAAACGTCTAGGAATGTTCGACGAGATGATTAAATGAGGTCAATTACCTGTTGCGTTATTTCTGACTACTCGGACTTTGATTGAATGTGTAGGTGGGGGATGCAGTCAGCTTTTTATCGAATGAAGCATCTCTAAAGGACCTTCACGCATATTTCTCTGTGTAGATTATGTTTATAGTGAATTTACTGTTTTCCAAATTCTCCTTCCAAAAATTCTGAAGTTGAAATAGTTCCTTTTCGGCGGAAATACGAAAAGCTTTTTTTTCTAATAAACTCAATTTAATCTAATATAACATTTGTTTTTGTTGAAATTGCAATAGCACCATATTTATGTTTTGTAAATAAGCATAATTAGTCCAGGTTATACTAATAAATGTTTGAAAATGTACTTTTTGACGTCTGACCGTTTTATATCCGACCGTTTCAGGTGCAAACGAAATTCAAACTATTCATCGAGTTTACGCCTTATGATGAGATTTTGAATCATCGGATTCGAACGTGGAGTATGGAGTTGGAAAGCTGCCAGGAATTCTTCATGAACGAAATCACAAAGGTATATTGACTACTTTAGACTTTTTATTATCTTTTTCCAAATAAATCGTTTATTTGACTTTTATTCACTGTAAATAATTTCCCTTCTGAGAAAATCTCAATAGACTTGAACATATATCCGTAACTGTCAAACTATTCTCCCAAAAGCCGTCTTCGTTCGATCTGAGCATTAGTAAGAATTTAAAATTCTTCCTGACTTTGAATTGTTTTCCTGAAACAGCTTGGACTTGATTTTTTGATGCCAAACTCATGGAACTTCCGAGTTCATTCGCTCTTCATTTGTCTTGGGTGAACTTTCAACGACGCCCACTCGTTTCATGGCTTTCTACTGGATTCTCGGTTGTCCTTGTTTCCGATTATCGAAACTGGATTAATTTAGCGGTAGGATTTTTGGGTGGACGTTCTATTCCCTACAGTTCGGTTGAGGATTTTGTGAGGCTTACGGGCTGGCCGGTCTAACTCATATCCATTTTTTCTATAGCAACATAGTTTCATGCTGCTGGTTTTGAATGTTTATTCTCTGGAGAATTTTCAAATCTTTTAGTGATTATTTACTTTTAACGAGTAGTATTCCGTAATGAACTGCGCATAGTGTTCAAAGACTTTCTAATCTGACCGCTTCTTTTTCTTATTTTGGCATTTGTTTCATGGACACTCGCTTCTGACTTACTCCACTGGAGTTCGAACTTCAACTAAACTGTTCATAAAATTTTTTGTGCTTTTTTGTGCTCCATTTTATTCCCGAAGCCCATAAGTCAAAGAGGGCTCTGCCCATGAATAGTGTCCAGTATATCTGAATACACTTCATTTGCAGTAGACAGGTTTGAGTAAGAAAAGCTACCGGATTTCTCTTGTGTTCCACTCAAAATGACCTTACTTGGCCCATACTTCAGTAATTTTACGAGTTCTGAGGGTTGTATTGATGTGCGATGCCTAAACTCTCTTATTGTTGTCGTATGGCTGTTCATATCTTTGATGGGTGTAGTAAAGCATCCCTCAAAACTTTCATCTTTCTATCGCCTACCAGATACAGTACTTTTTCAGAAATAGGTTAGTAAAGATTCAAATGTCTATGTTAACCAGTAAGTAATTGTAAGTTCTCATTTGCTTCGTGAACGGCTGACTCTCACCGCAGCTCACTATGCAAATGTGGACGAAAGTTTTGGCCTCAGGCGGGACTCAAGCCATAGCTTATACATTCTGGGCACTGGGCTTAGACAACGTATTATTTGTGAGGCCCTACGCCTCTTTTCTCAGAATATTTACCATAGTTTACAGAATATGTTTACCAGTTTGTGTTTTCTGTGAAGTTTAATGTTTTCCAATTCGCCTGCGAATGTCGTTGTATTGTTGTGTAAGATTTATTATTAGATAGTTGCATTTCAAGCTGTGCACGTGCACGGCACGGTTTGATTGCGTGCAGCTTTGGCTTCGTTTATTTTAAAGTACAAGACTGATGTCCGTTGGATGACTATGAAATCTTAATCATCTTCGGGCGTTGATCAATCCCGCCTGAGGGACGCACCCCGCATTCGATTTCCATTCAAAATCGTAGTCGCTTATTGAATGCGTATGTGAGCGATACAATCACTTGCGGTGGTCAGCCTGTGTACAGGGAGATACTTTTATCCTCCCAGATGAGTCTGGTAACAACTAACCGACCCCTGAGGGATGGAGGGCTTGGTTATCCTTGGCGGATATCGATCTGGGATTCGAAACCGTGATCGTGCGTGCTAGACTGCTCCTTTTGTCACTACACCACCTCCGCCCAAATTTTACTTTGTTCTGATATATGTTCTTACAAACTATTTTTGTGCCCTTCAATAAATTCAATCTTATTTAGGAGTACGAAATCCATCATGGTGATGGTATGGAAAAGCCATTACCGTTGACTCGTGTGGGAATGCCCCAACAAACGATGGCGTGTCTGTCGATGAGTCGAATATTGGAGCCAATGCAAATGCTCATGAGTCAAAGTAAAACATCAGGTGTAAGTTTTTCTGTTCTGCTTGCTGTGCCCTTTGCATATTTTCAAAATGACAAAAGGGAAACAGTAAGTATGTAGTTGTAAAGGGCTGGAGTCGAACTGCTGTCTGAAGAATTTTCTTCCTGGTTTGGTTGCGCCATAGTATTAGTTTGGCTACTAAGTAATTGCCTATATTTTTGGGAGGAGTAATAACCTCTTTTTTACAAAAGAAGTAGAGGTTATTCAGTGATATATTGATCGTAAAATCCTCAGACACGTGGTTCATGAGTGTAGATCACTTTGAGAAACAGGAAGTTACTTTTTAAGATAAATGTTTGAAGTACTTGGAGCAACAAGTTGTTGCTCAGTTGACAATCTAATAAAAGCAGCTATTAATGCGCTCGTTTAAGTTAGTGGCAGTATCCTTCGCGTGAAAGATTGATTTCGGTTTCGTTTTTTCTAGTTAGGACGATTTTACAGATGGCTTTCTTGTAGCCATTACTGGTATTATTCAAATTGTCTGAAAAGAAAGTTTTGAGGATTTTGAAAGAGTTTCGAGCTTTTTTTAGTTTTTTTTTTCTCGAGCACCATTTGTCTTGGCCATTTTTGACGCTTAGGGATTGATTTTTTGGGCAGATTTTTTGATTTATCATATGGCCTTGAAAATAGGCGACGATCGCGGTGTAACATCAAATTACCGTAGTTGCGCTGCACTGTGGGACGACATTTGAAGATTATATAATGAAGGCGGTTTTTTCTGCTCATAAGCCTTTGTGGTCATGGGTTATTGCCAGGGGACCAATTCTGCCACGGCCTGTAGCCTATGGGAATTTTTTATTCAAAGGCTCTTATGGTTTTCCTGGGCCCCTTAGTATAGCCTTATTCTCCCTTCATTCTCTTGAATTGTCATTATATACTGCATGTTTATCGCTTGAAATTAAATAAATCCCATAAATTGGAGTGATGCTGACTTTGGAAAGTCGGTTTCAGAAGAGGACTGCCTACTGTAGGACCAAATGTCTCTCTTTTCCGCACTGACTACAACTTTATTCGATTTCTCAAATAGAGTATCTGATACATAATTATTTTTTACTCATATTTACTTGATAACAATTCTCAAGTCTTGTCCAGATTGGATTGTGGGTTGTGGTGGAATAAAACGTTACTGCTCTTGCTGCGGTGACTCGTCCTTTTCTAGTAATTGCGATTTAGAGGGGTTCCCACAAATCCCAGCCAATCCGTTTTTTGAGTTGTCAAAGTAAAATAGTCGATTACTATGATAAATAGTAATCAAATAAAAATAGAATGATATGGATGAGGACATAAATCAGCAAGAGAATGTTGCGTTGTTTTTTGGCAAATTGCCAAGACTAGCCTAAACGGCCGTCATTCACAAATTTCAAGCTGATGTACTTTTTTGAATGTTTTGAACTATTTTTGACTAGAGAGAGTGAAAGCCTTCATCAAAGCGGCTGCAGGAAACTCGGTAATGAACGCTATTATGCAGGATATTCTGAGTTCTCGAAATCACAGACATGTGGGCGTAGGATATCAGTCTTAGCATCTATGAATAGATGCTCTCGGGGCGGACCCTTTGACCATGGTGAAATTCGTCGTGGGATGCATCCACACATTCATTTTCATTTAGAATCGCAGTAGCGATTGATTGTGTACTTTTTCCATGCTATGGGTTGTAGCATTTAAGGTTTTCAGCCCCAAGGCGGGTTAAGTTTCAATTGAAGCAGCTAGGGAAGGTATGCCAGTACGTTTTCAACTGGGCGGATATCGATCGCAGATTTGATCGGCGGGCTATACTTATCGTAGAGCCGTAGAAGGGGTGTTGCTCAATAATTTATTATTGAGAACTACTTTTATTTGTCTCATAAGGTCGGCGATTTGTGGACAAAACTTTAGTCTCGGACGGGACTCGAACCCGTACTTGTGCTTTCCGGGCACCGTGCTCTATCCCTTACACTACCGAGAC
This sequence comes from Haemonchus placei, assembly GCA_900617895.1. Lineage (NCBI taxonomy): Eukaryota > Metazoa > Nematoda > Chromadorea > Rhabditida > Trichostrongylidae > Haemonchus > Haemonchus placei. Next base: position 40,344 of record UZAF01017658.1, read on the forward strand.
CCCGCTTGCCCTCGCATTCTTAATTCGTGACGTTGAATACTTTTATATGGATGTTTTTCATTGTGACAGCTATCTGTTGGTCGTCTGGCGTTGACAGATAGTACTTGGTTTTTTCTTGTTTCGATAGATATTTATAATATTTAAAAATTTTTGATGAATGAGGCGATGTTCGGATGAAAAGTGATCGCGTTTGAGTCCTGCTCATGATCAGACGTTTTGCCTATAACTCAGGACTCTTAAAATGAAGTTTTCT
>UZAF01017659.1:23658-43282 GCA_900617895.1 Haemonchus placei
AGTGTATAGTTTTACAGGTTCCCATTGTTTTTCCCAAAGTTATTCATTTTCTACCTCAATTGATGCCTCTACGAATCTTGATACGAATTGTGACCATAGCTTCAAGCAGGATTTAGCTTTCCCCATTCTTTGATCCCCAAGCGTCACATTGAACATTTTCAGGGGGGTTTTCATCACCTACCCCACCCTCACGCAGCTGTGAACTTCCAGAACTCAACTTTAATCAATCATAATGATGTAATAAGTAATTAATCATAGTAATACGATAAGTAGTAATTATAGTAATAATCCTAACTATTTACCAGTTACGCAACTTTTACCGAATGCCTATTACAGGATATCTTGATCTTGAAGACCTCTCCCGGTGCTTACTCTCGACGTGCGTGCTTTAGAAAATATCATGCATAAGACGATCTAAAAAGGTACATAGAAGAAATTAGGTTCTCCTTTCCTCCACTGAGACCTTCTGTCATCTGATCGAATGCGGAAGGATTTCTTGAAAACCTGGTCTCTGAATAATTATTAACTTATCAATAAGAGACTGGTAACTGGTCTGGACACTGTTGTAGGTTACTCCATGGAGGAGCTCTGGTGGGAAAACAGCAAGAATGTTAATTTGTGAGCAGACGCCTCATCAACATGAAGTCCATCTTCAATGAGCCTTTCCGGTTTGAAAACAATGGAGGGCTTTTCGTTGATTACAGCTTTTCCTCTGACAACCTCGGAATGAGTCTACACAACGTTCAAGGGAATCAGCTAGTTCAGTAAGGCATTCTATCGCAAAAAAAGAGAATATCAGAAAAAGAGTTCGAGTCAGAGCTGTGGATGATGGTTGTACCAGTGGCTGTCCATCTCAGAGCCCATAACTCAAATCTATGAGCAAGCATGTCATTAAGTCCGAATGAATAAAAACTCTTGAGCCTCTCACGTGGCTGAATGATGATGAGAGCTGCTTTAACCCGGAAAGCCAATTCTACCAGCTAATAATTACCGTATCCTAACTGCTATAAAGTTCTGTTTTCTGTCCAATGTGATAGCTGAAGGAAGGAGGGTCTCGTGGAAAACCCGCTTTTTCGTTATTCTTTGACTCAAATTCCATTATTCGACCTGATTGCTCCCGAAGTCTCGCTTCGCTTTCGCACCAATGTTTGCAATCCAATAAAGGGAATTCGATCGGGGAACAACTCAGAATTCCAACTGGCTACCAATATCCTCACAAAAATCCAATTAATTAAGCAATCCGGTGTCATTCAAAAGGTGCAGATGATGTCATCCCATTAGCTCCCTACAGAATGTACTCCTCTTGTGGGAAGGAACAAATCGTGGGCGAAATGGAGCACAAAAAGTTCACTCAAGCACAAACAATCACTGCCTACTTCATATATTAATATTTTATTATTATTATCTACTTATTATGGCTGAAAATATTGGTAAAAGTGACCTAGAGACAATTTCTGAAAGTGAGGGAAGAGAGGAGTGAAACCGGAGAACATATCAGAATCGAAGTTCTCTTTCAGCCGCTGAATTGGGACATTTCGGAAATGAGTCGTTTCTTGAAATTTCCTAGGCTGTCATCAAATTAACAACTTCCTCAGTTTGAAGCTTTAGAAACGATTGAATAGATATGTCATTGGTCTTTTCATTACTTAGAATTATTCGAAGGTGAATACTTGATACTGCTTCACGTACAAACCCATTTGTAACTTGGCATTTTGAGCCGCGCATCAATCAGATGCAATATGTCCGAAACAGTGATTGCAAGGCTCTTTCAACTCTTACGTCACTCGGCTATGAGCACAGAGTAAATCTATCAGGATGGATGCTTTACCTTGCCATTTTAGGGTGCTAAATGACCTATGGAGACGTGCCGGCTCAGTAAGTCCTCTGTCACCCTATAAAGACAACGTAAATCAAGGCACAGGAGAAATTGCTCATTCTGGGCAGCCTCCTCCTAATGGTATTCGCCTCAAACCATATGAGGATCTTGAAAATGCACAAAATGGAAGGATTAGCTCAAGGCCAGTTCAATCGGATGCGGTCCCAACTCACTTTAACTCATCGAGGAAACCTTTGTAGATACGGAAAAATGATTGCTCAAGAATTTTTACATTCATTTTTACGTCGAGCTGTATCATGAACTGAACTGCTCCTTCAAGAACAGTTCACTTCATCCCGGACATATTTTGTGACCTTCGAACTTGAGAAAGATTTTCAACAGTGTCTATTAGGCAACACAGCCCATGAGCTGAATGTGAGGGACAAATAGGAACCATAGCCAACTTGTTGGGCATGACATGAAAAACAACGACTCCATCATTCTGTAGTCCATAGTAGATTCGATGGCATGAGCGTGGATGTATCTAGTAGTAAACAGGTTGTGAGTGAACAACAAAGCTGCAGATCATCACTTCATGCCATCTATAATGAGGTCCCTTACTCAGTATTGTATAGATTTTCTCCTTATGACACTGTCCTCGGGCGGAAATTGGATACTCCCAAATGACCCTCATCCACGTGCGGGACCAGAAATCGAAATCCAGAGCGATACCCTATGGATCAACTTGGTCTTTCACCTCCTTGGAGTCGGCTAACTGGTGCCAAACTGTGTGAGAGAACAGATCGTGGACCTGACCTCATAAGGCTTTGTATAGGCTACGCATTTAAACGCGTTTATGATCCTAAATGGAAGTTGAATGCGTGGCGCATCCCAGAAATGGGACAAATTGACGTCATTAAGTTTGGTTTCATTGAAACTTATTTCTGAGCAATCTAAACCTTTTGTAAAATCACACCGACGACCTATAGCTATGGCTTACTAGAGAATCGGTCTGGGATCCGATCCCTCGACCATGCATGTATGATAGTGAACCACTTGCCACTACAGCACCTCCGCCCCACACAATCCCTCAAATAAACAACGGACTGGCAGAAAAACAAATAAGCAAACGTAATAGGACACATGTAGCATGGAGACCTCTTCGAAAAAGACGCCCTTTTTTCGGGCCCTACTCGTGATCCGTCTATTCGACGATTTCGAAGTTCTACCGTCCAAAGGATGACTCTCAGAACGAAGTCAGAGTTGGATTAGAGGGTACTCGTTTACAGTTATCGATAAGCGGCAAGAATAGCTAGAAAATGGTCGACGTTCTGAATGGGGGTTCGTTCCACTGCAAACAGCTGCGTTCATTATCCTTGGATCGCCATAAACCCAATTATAATGCTGATTACCCGAGCGCATTTCTTTAGTGCTAATTCATCTCAGATTTCATTCGTTTTTCGAGGAATGAGCTAGCTGTATTGTGCTTTTTCTTGCATACACTGGATATAGGGCTTGATTGCAGTAGACGACATTTATGAGCGCTGAAACGAGCTTCCACCAAATGGTTCACTTCTCAACCGAGAATCGTCTTTTACGCTTAGTACAAGTGAACTTTTGACATATATGGATATAAATAAAGAGAAAATAGCGGGCATGGAGCTGTTTCGGAAAGCGCTATGGTCGTTGCTAGAAATTCAAGGCCCAAGTTCGATTCGAAATATAAAAGTTCTGGTTGAAGGCATAGCTTACGATAACCTTGGGTATCTCGTTTTAGACGAGTAATGAAAGCGATAATCCAGAATAATGCAAAAGTTTCAGAGGGAATGCGAAATTTCGCGTATTCACAGACAAATGAGAATCCGTGAAAATGAAAAAATATCGGGGGATGGACGTGTGATGGAAAAATAGCGTGGAAGAGGTATTTGCACGAGCTATTCGAACCATTGCATACAACTGGCTGCATTACGCTGCTTGCGTGCAAGGTGTGGGTCCTGGTGTGAATGGTGTGGCTTCTACAGTTTTCAAAACACTTAGCGACTCGTTCGCCTTGAGTGTGTACGCCGGCTTAGCCAGTTTTGGGAACCCTTACTGCACCCTATTTCGACTGTTTTTCGGCTCGACAGGGCCCCATGGCTATTCTTGGGGTCACAGTTTCATACTATGAAGAATCCTCTAAAACCACCTTTGACGTGAACTAAGCTTTGAGAAGTGATAAGTCAGCTATACAGAAATCCATCATTCTGCATAATATAAGTCGAAAATGGGTGCTGAATCAGCCTAAATGATTTCAATTCAGAATTGTGGTGGCGTTTGTATGCGTATGTATATGTATGTATGTAGTAGCCAGCCAATGTACAATACAGTGCTTTCATTCCCCCAGGCGATCCTAGTGCTACCTGGCCCAAAGGTTGGTAGTTTCGGTTGACTTAGTGAGTCTCAGTTCAGAACTCAATCCTTGAACCTTTAGTACGGTAGCGCTCTACTTGTCACTGCCCACGTCAGCAACTCGTACGAGTCCTTAACATAAGGAATAGCGTAGCGCCCATCAATCTCGAATTTGAAAAAGGTAGGCTTTTTTTTCGAGTCTTTCAGGAAGTTATACTATTGAAGAGAAAGGCATGTGTATGTTGCCTTGTTGAAACCAGCCGATGTGAAAATCAGTGCTTTTTTCCAATCCAGTCAAATGTTTTGACCGAGGATTTGATTCCCGGACCTCATAAGTCGTCGGAGGGGTCTGGGAACTTCTCCCCTAACACGGCGTCGCACATGCCACACCCGCCGCGTATCGCAGGATTGCGATGGAAGATTGGAGCGCGCAATCTGTGAGGTAGGTTTCAATGCAGTCTTGATCGTCGTTTACATAGGAGGAGTTATTTTAATTAATCAAGTCTAGTAAACGTGAAAACGAAAAAGAAACAGAAGAAAAAANAAAAAGCAAGGCAATCAACGAAAAATATCGCGTCCTATCGATTGGCGGGGAGGCGGGCTGAGTACGGTAATTGCAGTGACATTTGCCGCATGCCGCAAGGGAGAATGCCGCGATCGGGGAGAAGTTCCGTTACCCGTCGTCGGAGCGTCGCATGGGACCCGTCACGGCTTCTTCTTTACAATGGGAAGCTGGAAATCCCTAATGATAATCTAGCAGTACGTCGTGCTAATTCTTATCCCATACATTCATGCTACCTTTTACACTTTTGAAGTTGAAGGATATTCTAGGATATTCTGGCTGTTATTCCTGCTGATAGCGTTTTGCTGATTTAGTCAAGTGAGCCAAGCCGATAAGAGGGTATCCACTGGGAGCATGAATAAATAAACAAGTACGTAGGTAAATGAATGCAGAAGTAAAATGGTAGGGAAATAGAAAAAGAATAAAGAGCTCAAAATATAGGTAAACTATGAAAATAAACAGTGGATCGCTCCCCATAATTAGTTACAGAATAACGTAGAAGTTGTTATCTGATCACTGAGGCTGAACCTGTCGCAAAGCTGCTTGTCAACTAGGCAAATCGCTGCTTATTTGGCTTTAGGCCCTCTAAGCCGAGGAAACGTAATGTGTAAAAGTAATCAGCTAAAGACTAATGTTTACCAACTATGGACGCCATCTAGCAAAAGGATCATGCGTAGCTGGATAAACAATTAGATAAGCAAATAAATAAGCAATCAAATAAAATCAAAAACAAAAATTTGTTGCGTCCAAAACATTTTTTTTCAGAAATGGATAGAAGATTGGTGAGCAAGCAAGCATGTACAGGAGAGTGGGGAGAGGTGCCCGTGAAGTTGTGGGTCGTGCAGAATGTGCTACAGAACCCACTTTCAAAAGCCATACAATTCACAGATTCAGCGATCTGAAGGGAAAGAACGGGATCGCAGAGAACAAGAAGACCAAGAGTATAGGGAGCATGAATGACCAAAAAAGAGGAAACGGAAACCATACCTCGATGTCCATATCAAGGTCGACGGTCCATAGAGCTTTCACTGCATAACTATCCAAGCAGTGATCCATTCGCTGTACTACTCCACTCATCGGGTCCAGTTTTGGATTAAGAATAAATTTGAGTGTCTATCAGGAGAGTGAATTTGTAGATGAACGGGAGCCTTTCGAATAATTGGCAACGTCAGATATCGCATAAAAAAGTCCAGTATGAGAGTAATCCCTCTACGGCGAGGTCATTGACCTAACCACAATGGCTTAGGTGATCATCCAGAATTCATATAAACATGTCAACATAGTTCCCGGATCCCCTATCCGCCTAGGCCAACCAAGCCTTTCATCCCTCCGTGTTCAGTTCATTGGTACCGGACTCGACTGGGAGGATAAAAGCACTGACTTGTATGTACATCGGCTGGCCATCGCAAGCCGTTTTATTGGCTACGTAAGCATCCACTACGAAAGTACGATTCTGAGTGGGAGTCGAACACGTGGTGCATTTCTCAGACGGGACGAACGTCCCTGAACTCTTTCCTTTAGACTTTATCAACATAGTTGAGATCATCTCAGAGGCTGAGTTTATGAATTTTTAAGGATTACCAGAAGCCCTATATTATGTTGGAGGTTCCTAGGGGGTTAAAGAGGTATCAGCAATCTAGGCTGGGGAGATAAAATGTCATCACTGATCCCATTTCGTAGCTGAATCATCAGACAAGGCTCATCACAAACCACACGAAAGCACTTCGGACTTTTTTTCTGAACTCCCAGGATTTACACAAATGTCCTTAGTGACCGACTGTTGTCTTATCAAACGAAGTATCTATCTTTCAAGAGATTATGATGTACTTGAATAGAAAAAAATGCTATGAAAGCTATGAAAAAAGTCTGATACGCCCATCATGTGTACTAACAGATACCAGAACATTCTACTACGAACCAATTGGTATACACAAAAAACGGTTGACGTAGTGATTCCATGTGGGAATGGCGAGCTGACGCCGATGTGACGCTTAGGGACGTCAGGATAGGCATGCCCTCTCCATTCTAGAACCTACTTCATCAGTTTACTTCCTGAAGCACATCCAATTTCAACCTACTGCGTTCCCATATCTTGACAGAACCCCGACGAATGAGATATTTGATGATTTTCTCGGAGATACTGTAGGAAACACCACTATTAAAGCAAGAGGGACCGTTTGTGACCTTTCTCTTCCTAGACCGTCTTCCACTAGACCACATAAGCTTGAAGGAATATGGCCTGGCTTCTTGAAGTCAAAAGCCGGTGGTATTTACACGCGAATGCAACTGACGCTATTCTAAATCTCTACAGCACAGCAGCTACGGTAAATGATTCCAACATGTGAGCAAGGGTAGATACCGAGGTTGTGGACCGAATAAAGTTGCGCCCCAATCATTCTATCAGGAGAGGGGGGGGGNGGGGGGGGGGGGGGGGGCTGAATTGTAGGGAATCATGACGGGCACAGATTACGTTCTTTGGGGAGGTTCATGTCAACCTCACCTCTGGTATGCTACTCTTCTGGGAAGACGTTCCGCGTTCGAAAAGTCTAGAAAGTGAGGAAATACGGTAGAGAGCGGGCAACTGACCAGGCGCAACCAACGGCAAGAATATATTCAGAAATTTTTATGAATTATATTTATTTATTAATATTTGTATATGAATATGTGCTGTAAGCAAGAAAGACGTAAGCGAGATACACTGTGTGAATAGAATGCTTCTATAGAAGGACATAGATACTGTAATCACCGAATCGTTTACAATATACTTACTACTACTGAAACAAAGAACTATACTCATAAAGCTCCGGCGAAAGGCAAATGCACAATATTCTCATTATGCATANAATTGTAGGGAATCATGACGGGCACAGATTACGTTCTTTGGGGAGGTTCATGTCAACCTCACCTCTGGTATGCTACTCTTCTGGGAAGACGTTCCGCGTTCGAAAAGTCTAGAAAGTGAGGAAATACGGTAGAGAGCGGGCAACTGACCAGGCGCAACCAACGGCAAGAATATATTCAGAAATTTTTATGAATTATATTTATTTATTAATATTTGTATATGAATATGTGCTGTAAGCAAGAAAGACGTAAGCGAGATACACTGTGTGAATAGAATGCTTCTATAGAAGGACATAGATATTGTAATCACCGAATCGTTTACAATATACTTACTACTACTGGAACAAAGAAATATACTCATAAAGCTTCGGCGAAAGGCAAATGCACAATATTCTCATTATGCATATAACTACGAGACGAAGTGGATTGAAAGAATTGTCGTCTATTCTCCTACAAAGTAAAAGCTCGTGGTTTTGTCGTCGTCGTCGAATGTTCCACTGGTCCTTCAGATACTTCCATTGATAGTGATTCTCCTCTGATGCGTTCGTCCTGAAGTAAACAATAACTGAAACAAAGCAACTGTTTACAAGATTAGTAGATGTAAATAAATAAATATTTGTTAACATATTTACACGCAGTTCCAGGAAAGGCCAAGCATGGGATTATGGAAACCTGCTCACCATCAGCAAAAGTTCGCAACACGGCCTTTTTCCAAACATCCCTTTGTATCTGCCCTTCTATTCTATTTTTAATTGTTTCTCCAGCTTTTCCATATTTTAAGGCGAAGAAGGTCAGCCAGTCAAGGTGGGGGGAGAAAGTGCGGGAAATTGCAGTGAATGCAGTGGAAGTTCTCCGGGGACTCCCCCGCTCATTTTCTGAAGGACAATGTGTCATCCTGTCGAGAATCCGCCGAATATCTCAATTCATCTGATGCGAACCTCCGTGGGTTGCATCTCGAAGTAACAGTGGGATAGTATTTCTGAAGTAAACATACAGCGGAGGTTTTGGAGAACAGCAGAACTAATCTGGGATTGAGTTCCAAATCCAGCTCAGACCCCCATTTCAGGTTTGCAGTGGTGAAATGACGGCGGGAGCACCCCGAAATTTGACCAAACAACTCCGATCCTTCAACATTCTGGTACTACTCAGGTTTCTCGAAGACAGTGCCCTTTGAACTGTTCGAAGTATCTTGTCTTTTACACCGCGTAACCTTGTAGTTCTATTAGCTACACAATCAGTTTGATTTTCTTCAGTTTTTCCTCTCAGGAAGCACCAATATCTCTTATTTAGGATCAACTTAGGTAACATCAACCAACTTCATTCATTTCATCATCAACGACAACATGGTCCATTGAAGTGGAATCGATCTCGGCAGTTCCATCTCTGAAACAACGATAGTTCAGTCATTCAGCTCTCATGACTCATATCAATGATATGTCGATATTAAACATGTGCTTATCATTGAGTAAACAAATATCTGCCGGTAAACATCCGAAACGCCTGACCTGGATTTGTTGTCAGCATTACTTACAGCAGTGGTGTATTCAATAGAAGTGAAAAAGACTTCCTATAGGTATCTGGGAAGCCCTAAAGGATGGCTAAATTAAGAGCCTTTCTACGTAGGTATCAAATACTTGAGGACGGTTGGAATCAGATTTTTCTAGGAAATAAGAGTGTACAAATATACAGCTAGGCCAAGATGCGGTTTTTAATGCGTATGTGGCCTATACAATGAATTACGGTCGCCAGCCGATGTACAGGTCAGCGCTTTTATCCGCCCAGAGCAGTCTGGTACCATTCAAACTGCCCGGGAGAGATGGGGGCTTAATGGCTTAAATGGATATCGACCCGAGATTCGAACCTGTGACCATGTATGTGGCCTCCTGCCACCACACCACCTCCGCCCGAAGATGTAATAAAGAAGAATAAATCTTTCGGGCAACTGGACAGCTTTTTTGTGGCACTTATGACTCAAAGACGTCTCGTGCTACTCAGTGCGGTCCGAGTAGGACCACCCCAGCTAAAAATAGTATCAATGATGACAAGTAGTAATAAGAGTGAACCCCCTCCTGATTCCAAATCATAAAAACCGTTTTCGTTGTCACGTTGATAGGAAAGGAAGCGGTCACGGGTTCGTGGCAAAAACAAAGCAGATAAAGTCGTAGCATCAAAAGAACTACGGGCAAGCTTCACCGTTTCAAGTCACAGAACTGATAACCGTTTCGGAGTCATCGAGAGCAACAAGTCATCGAAAGCGCTGAAGGAATTCGAGAAGTTTCGACTGTTAGGAAAAATTATGCAGTAAATCGTGTGGTCAGTGATGTTGCTATTTGACTGAGGACAGTTCTGATAGGCCAATAAGGGCAACAAGCCCTAATAAGCCGATTTACGACTAAGCCCTGAGTGCTAAACGCTTCTTTACGTACCTCGTTTCGACAATTTGATGCCTTCTGATGTGCTTTTCCAACATTGCCGGACTTTTTGACACATGACGGCAATGAGGGCATCTTCGAGACCCTGAAATGGAACTGAATGAACTGCGATACACGCCTTAGTGGAGTTAGATCGTACCTTGGTCAATGCTGTCTGGGAGAGGGATTCCATGACGATAGTACTTGTGGAAGTGGATGTAACGAGCTTCCCTTGTCGTGAATTGACAGCCAGGAAGATCACACCTAAACAATTCAGTAACTGACTTCAAAACACCCGTTCCTACCTTTCTGTGCTTCCTACAATAGCTTCATCCCCTCGGGCCCTTGTCTCACTTGTTCCAGTAATATGGGGGCAGCAGGCTCTACTAAGGTATATTGGTTCTCCTAATTTTTACTTTTTTCGAGATGGTGAGGGCTCCCTTTAGTCATCATTGGTACTACTTTCCCAGACCAGAAAGATGAGAAGAACTTCGAAAAATTGTGAATCTCTGCCTACAAATAAGAAGGCCACGTGCTCAAGCGGGTTGCGGTACCATCCAAGGTCTATTTTGGACCATATCGGTCTTAAGAGTAGAGGTTGAGTAGTAATGACCATATAAGGTCACATTTCGGTCTGGTGTTAACATGGGATAGCAGAAATTTTGACAAATTGCCTGGTTTGAGTTGCAGGAAAGCACCCACAGGAGAGCAACCCATGTTCATCAGGTGATGAAGACTCCCGATATACCTTTACCCACATGAATTTCATCACAGTAGTCTGTAAGTGCATTTGCCCCACAAAATTTCAACTTTTCTTGAAACCACTTAACCGGTGTCACATATTTTTATTGCCTTTCCACCCACAAACTCACTTGATCGGGGGGTTTCGGTGATAAATCGTCACGTGATAAGAGACAGAATTGTACCGGCCGTAGACCTTTTTGCAGACCATACACATAAAACCGCCATCGGTTTTCTCGATATACTTCTTATTACGGCACCATCCTAAAAATTTCTTGGCCATCTAGGTGATGACAGGTCCTGCACTTTGCCAAAAACCTCCAAAGCTTACCTTCTTTGTCTGTACTGGGAATGATGACGTCTCCGAGGTTATCGTACGGCTCGTCGCTATCGAGTGAATGAGCCTTTTTCATTTCTCGAGTGTCTCCATACACTCTACGCTTCTTGATAGACTTGTCGTCCAATAATTCTTGAGGTGGGTTGACGGTGTGTAATTGCGTCATCATCATCTAAATTTAGAGCTACAGTAACCGGAAATGGGAGCCCACACATGACTCACCTGTAACAGATTAGCAGCATGTATTTGAGACTGTAAGTCTACGAAAAGGAATGGATTAGGAGCAGATGATGGAAAAATTGGAACAGGACATGGAAGAGGAAGAGCCGCCGTAGTCGTAGGATAGCGGGATACTGAAAAGAGTTTTTACCTCAGTCGAAAGGAAAAACTCAGAAAGAGTAAAGCTCACTGGGCTTGGGTAATGGAGCTGGCAGGCATTCTAGAGCTCGCTCTTGGAGTGATAGGATCTGACATTCGTTGGCTACTGCCAGCATCTGGAATCGAGCTATGGAGTAGAGGAATGTGAGGGACAAGGACGATTGGGGTTACTCACCTGTTCCGAAGTGCATCCGGTCATATCGAAATCACCGGTATTAAGAAAAGTCATCACTTTAGTGAAAGTGAATTCAGCGTTGGAAGATGCCAATTGTAATTGAAGGAAACGAGACTCCTATGAAAGACTAATTGAAGCAAATGATAATAAGAATTGGGGTGGGTGCTCAATGAAAGTGCAAGAAAAATGAATGGACACCGTTATCAGTAAAGGTGATCAATGGCACTCTCGAAATAAAGTCGTAGTCGTTTACAATCAACGGCGAAAAGTTGTCTCCGTATGGAAGCGCTTTCGAGAGCTTTTGTACACGGGCCTTATCACCGAATTCTAGGGACTCCCGAGACTGTTTTCCGTTTCTTTCGGTGATAAAAGTCTAACAAAGCCGAAACTTTACCAGCCTACACAAAAGTGGACCACCGAGATTGACAGACGTGTAGGAGTGGGAACCCTATTCTACAAGACCAAACTACAGAGTAGAAGAAATTGCCACAGGAGCCGAAGCATCTCCCTTGGGATGGTCACAACCTCCTTGGCCTCCTAGAGCTCATGTGTGGCTTAACAATAGCAGACCACCAATTACGTTTCACATTTCCCAGCGCGGTTTTTCTTCAGCGAGCAATCTTACGCTAGCAAACATAAGATAAAACTGATATGAAGCCCATTTATTGTCGAGAATTCATGGAATCCTGTACAAGAACTCCCGAACAGTCTCCCAGACAGTTTTGTGCTACCGTTTCATAAGCTTTACGAAAGGAGTAAGTCTCCTAAACAATATGATAAATAGAATCGATAAACAGTCTCAATATCAACGGTCCAATTCCGTTGTTGGGATCACCCATGAAGTCGTTTAAGGTGCTAAACCGTAGACGAATTTGAATGTGTACTTGTATATACGATGATTTAGTACCTTTATTCTGATTATTCATTTCAAAATTAGGGGGAGGTGGTGTAGTGGCAAGTGACGCACTTCACACTCACCTTGTCACTGATTCGAATCCCAGTAGACATCTGCCTAGGCCAATCAAGCCTTTCATCCCTCCGGGGTCAGCTATTTGTTACCAGACTCGTCTGGGAGGATAAAAGCGCTGACTTTCACATCGGCTGGCCACCACAAGTCAATGTATAGGTCACATACGAATTCAATACACCACCACGATTTTAAATGGAAGTCGATTGCGTGGGCGCTTCCTCATAAGACTTCAGACTTTATCCTTTACCCCGAAATCATTGATATTGAGATATTTGAGAGCTCTGGACCTCATGGACGAAGTTAACAGTCGATCTGCTCTGGAGGAATCGAGAACTCCGTTGTCCAAGGTGGATATAATACTGGAATCAGTATCTTATCCAGAAGTGAAGCCATTTTGCACTCTCCATCTTGGCGCCTCAAAAATTGGCAAAATTGAGAAAAAAATTTCGTAGACACGCCTTCAGCTCTCAGCCCTCCCAATACGGCGGAAACACCGATTAGGAATCGTCACGTGTGCCTACAGTCATATCGTCATTCACGTGAACCACCGTTGATTCGAAAGGAGACCATTTCACATCGCTGGAATGGTCTGACTGTTTTTTACATCGTAGATCTTATCTATTCCAGAAGTTTCTGTGAATTTAAGCTTTGCTCCCAAAACCAAGATTCCTCACCGAGCCTGTGGGTAAGTTTTGAATCTTTGGAGTTAGAAAAGAAGTTAGATGATTTGCCCGTTAAGTAGTTTGGAAGTTCCTTGAGCACGATTGCTGTCAACAATCGGCTTTCAACGTAAACAAGAACAATATCACTACAATTTCGCTTATCTTTGCATGCTTAAACATACATACTCTATATCTTTAACAGTTTTTTCTACCAAGTACATTTCTGGCTATGACTTGTACTTTGCCGTAGTCAGAGATGTACTTTACAGAGAAGGCTGACATCATTGAAGACTTACGTGCTGCTTCGAGCTCTCTCACGTCTCCCCTCTCAGTAATCACAGAACAAAGTCCTCGTAAAAAGTCTATTCCCCTGCAATACAGTACACCCTATGAGGGTGCACCTCAATTTTATTCTGCTTTAGGGATGGCCGGTAATTCGATAGGTATCGATTGTGCTCGGATGGAACCACACAACCGTATTCCTCTTGAAATCAGAGCGCGTTTGAAAGCTTAGTCCGATGCCCTCAAATTAAGCAATCAAAAGATTAACTCCCTCTTACAGCTTCTAACTTTTTCAGCACAGCGGAAGTCCTGATTGATGGGTAACCCGTATCGTGATTTGCAGGAGCTGTCAACCCAACCGCAGATTTTTTTTACTTCATTTGATAAGCGCCTTAACTGTCAATCATCATGGGGGAATCAAATACATCAGTTGCTTGAAGTTCAATAGCTCCATTAGATTCTCTCCAAATTTTGGCGAAAACTTTACCACTCGAAAAACGAGTACATGACCTCGTATGCACTTCTGCAGCCTCCTTCGGACGCTGTACTAGTGCTGAGCCATAAGCGCTCCTTTGTTCATCAAGCAAACGAGATGAGTCACTCAATGCTGACAGCAGAAGAAAAACTCGTGAATTGGCTTTTCCGACGTTACGGTCAACCTGGCCAGTCAACGCCATGTTTCCCCGTTTTCCAGAATTGCTGACGGCCTTACAACTTGGACTGCTGAGTAGAAGCATAGCAGTAGAAAATGAAAAAAGTCATCCCAGAAGTTTAGAGCTGGATGTGATGTCAGTGGTGGGTACTAACCATAGGGAATCCATTACTACTGCTAACCATCCGATCTTATGTCGCTAATAACCTAAGGGTACATACTGACTTTGCCCATTTCTGATTCACTCCTGGATCAAGAATCAACCGCACTATATAATGATATACTATTTTAATTTAACATTTCGGAATGCATATCCGCCCAGTACAGTACGCACTATTGGCCATCTTCCAGGTAGCCTCTGACTTACAAGCTACATGAACTTTTTTTTTCAAAATTTCAGTTAATGTAAAGGCTACAAACCTGGAATTCACGCTCCGAAAGTAGAGTGGCAAGGAATGGACTCGCTTTTCGAAGTCGGTCTTCATTACCAGCCATAGGGGCAGATCCATTAACAGAAATAAGGCAGTCTGGAATCGGGATATCCAGGAGAGTGGTGAAAAGGGCCGGTGGTGGACCCAAAACGCTTTCAAGCGACATTCTGAAATTTTGTGATTAAACGTGAAAAAATGGAATAATAATTTGATCGAACGCATGAAAATGAGTGCCAGGTACTGTTGGACGAAATCAAAAGAAAAGCACGGTTCTACTAGGTATAAGATAGATATGGGAAGTCCACAGTACAATCCTGGAACCTGAGGTGAGCCCCGTTAGAGGGACTGTGCATAAATAAAAATAATTGGAGAATTTGCTTCAAATGAGTAAAGCGAGAAAAATACTTGTTATGGTTATGAATGCCTATGTACCTGTGGAACCACTGATATTTTCAAGGAGAACGATTCTGATAAGGAATACATCGTACCGTATACCGCCAACTACCACGAAAACACGATTGTTTGCCAACGAAACAGAAAACATTCGCAGTACGGTAGAATTTTCAGGAGACTATTCTCGAAGAACGGTCACAGATCATACTTACGGTAATCTCAGGGATTCAGGAATTATCACGGGTTGTTCTTATGTCTACATTGCGAAAGTATCTGAAGTCACATTGTGGCGTGACCATTTTTGTCATCACTTATACAGGTCACACACATAGATATTGAAGATTGAGTGTTACCCTGGAGGATTCATGGCTGGCACCCAAAATGACTCCAAAAAGCTGCTGAATGCTCTTCTGGGCCTCTCGTTATCAAACTCAGAACTGTATTGATGACAGTATTTCCGCCACAACAAAGGTGGACCGTAGAATGTTTACTTGTGTGGGGTTGTTTGCACCTCATTTTTGGCATACTTCAGAGTGGGAAACTGCTCGTTTCGAAAGAATCACGATGGGAACAGCATTACCCGAATGAGGGCGACGTATATACAGCAGAAAATTCTCTTAGAAATTCAGAATCTCAGAAAAGAGCGCGACAGAGGTTAAAACTATGTTGGTTTGAAAAAAAGAATCTTCAAGGTACTGTAGAATTAACAAAAGGAAAGTGGTAGGGATGGTGGTCTCGAAGTATGTGGGGGATATCTCAGGGTAACAAGAAAATTCACGAATTTCAAACCTTTTCGAATTCAAAGGATGTGTTTACGCTAGTTTTCGTAACGACCCATTTGCAGACGTAGGACCTTCTTGGATTTGCAGGTGGGTCTTTATGAAAAGTACCGTATATACACCCTTTAATATAAAATATTGGTCGTTCGCTTGTTTAGTGGTAAGAGTAATGGTGGTAGTAAAAGGTAATAGTAGTAGCTCTTTGTGATGAGTGTAAAGCCTTTCCACCCTCTCTGCTTCGAAAATATTTGTTTTTTTTTTCCAGAAGGACGTGGGTGCCGATACCCAGTTAGAGTGTAAAAAGGGGTGAATAATACTTCTTTCCCTACAAAACTATGCTTTCGAGAACGATTTGAACCATGTTACAGGGAACTGAAAACAAGTAAATATGCCTAATCAATAGAGTTGAGTTCACCTGGAAATCTCTAGGACGGGTAAACATTGACCGCTTTCAAAGTTCTGACCTTCCCAGTTCATCCCTGAATTCAAAGAACTTTAAGGTGAATTTCTAGTATTCCTAGGAAATAATTGTGGTCAGGGGCTGAATGTTCGAGAGGTTGGTTTGACAGCAGTATAGTTACCCAGTTCCAGTTTCTTCTGGAAGGCGTTAGCTTTACTTAACATAATTATTGAAATCTGCAAATCGGTCATAGCCATCCTTTACTTGTAAGCTTGCGACTCTGACTATAAACAAAGCTTACGACTTCCAAATGAATAATATCTAATTGCTGAGAATTCAGCTTTCATCTGGGATCTGATTTCGAGTATACCCCTAATAGAAATAAACATAAGAGAGCCATAATCGGTTTAACCTCAGAGACCATGCTCAAACGTTTCTTATTTTTAGCTGCTACAAGGTTTTATATTTAACATTAGAAGGTTAGGGATAAGGCCAGAATAAGGGCGGAAAGTCACAAAGTATGCTCTTTTCCAGTACTTCTAAGTATGAAGGATGGTTCAGCAACTTTTTGCAAGGCATTATAAACTGCAAATAAGGAGGAACGGGCTGTTAACAGTCATGATAGTCGCACTTCTTGCTAAAAGACCGAACTGAATCAACATAGAACTTGGCCATATTACTGATTAGACAGACCAATATTTGATTTTTATCGAAACCTCCAAACGACTCCCAAAACAAACAGACGCAGCATTGAAATTACTACAACTCCTTGCAGAGACCTGAACCTGGGGTATACTGATGGGAGCTGTCCGAAAGAAGACAAATTACTTCAGAAGAACGCTTCCCAGAATATTTGCAGGCAGCTGGCCAGCTACCGTATCCAGCAATAGGCGATTGGCGGTGGACGGGCGAAAGAAATCGCAGGAATCGTCGGCGCCCATGCAATTCGAGCACTGCTTGGTTTACGGTCGTTAACGAGCCCTAGCGCTGATGATTCATGACACTATTTCCGAGTGATATTTGCTGGTCCAACGTTATGAGCAAGTTCCGCTCAAACACATACATATTGCTTGGGAAATGGCCCCAAATCGTAGCCCTCAGATGGACAGCAAAAAAATTCTCAAAACTGTCAAACATTCCACGATTATTAGGCATCAGTACGGTAGTGAGATACGTATTTACCCATACACCCGAGAAGCGAAAAGATCCCCAAATCATTCCGATTCTACGAAGACTGCTTGAAAATTAGGTGTAGATTCGTTTATTGCGAAAAATAACACTTACTTCATACCGATAGACTTGAACTAGTTGTCAATAGGAAACCGATTAGGCTGCCCACTGATTACTCCCGGAACCGAGAAAGCAGAGGGGATATGTCACACTGGGGAGTGGGGTACTATCACATACGTATGATCCAGGGATCGAGCCTTGAATTATTGCTAACCTAAGCCAATCATTTTTTTTCCATCCCCGGTCGGTTGATCGGTACGAAACTCGTCTGGGAGGATATGAGCACTGACTTGTACCTTGGTTGGCCACCGTGATTCATTGTATGAGCCACATATGCAACCCAACCGTCACTACGTTTCTGAATGGAAGTGAAATGCGGTGATCACCACAAAAACGGGCTTGGTTAATGCCGGAGACTTTATCCCCTTTATCCCTTACCAGGAAACTATCAGAAAGAATCTTCCAAGAAAAGCCGGTACTGCGTAAAGTTGTTCCAGCTGTCTGTTTTTTTTCTGAATCGCCTAGTTGAAAATTTTCTGATCCCGTTCGGCGAGTCACTCCCTTGAAGTAGTTTTCGTGGTAATCAGTTCAGAATTTCGTCAGTGTATAAATGAACAACCAGAATGTCTGCGCGAGTCCTGATTCTACTGAACTCAACCGTAGTTTCAGATCATTGGCAATAGACCAGCTACATATTTCACAATTACGGCCGATTCCGATCGAACTTTCTGTTTGTTTTTCTTGACACCTTTACTAGGAGGATTTATTTTGGTGTCAAAAGCTGATTAAATTCATATTTTCACTCCGCCCTCTTACTTTTATATTTAGCAACTATTATAATTGTCATCATGCAGACTATTCATGAATTCACTCTTTATTGGGAATAAACGTAGGTCAATATACATGGCCACATAGATGTTCTTTTCATGGTCACAAAACTTGAATCATATGTGGAGTAAATCTTTTAGTAAATTCTGATACAAGCTCTCTAGAAATGAAAAAGAACCAGATGAGAAACAAAATAAGATCATTATATTCTATCACATGAAACGTTTACATACAATCAAGTAGCACCAATTTGGTAGACTTAGTATCGCAGGTAATATAGAGGATTTCGAATACAGAATTAAATAAAACATGATTAGATGTTACAATAGAAGAAAACCATTAACGGCTATATAGTCGGCCAATTATCAACAGGTACGTGAGATCTAATACGAGTACGTTTTTTTCTAAGGTTTTGTCATTTCTTATAAAACAAACATCAGAAGGTATATCGCTAAAAAAAGAAAGTTATTTTATAATAATACTGGTGATACATAAACATTTAGCGAATATAAATATAATATGTACAGGAGAAGATAATCTAGTAAATGTACGAAATAGAAGACATGCGAATTCTACGATGATTTAAAATGCGTGACAAAGAAAGAGGTAATAAATGATGAGAAACACAAGAAAACAAATACCATCACAGTCTCACAGAAACTCACCGCATGGTATTGAACTCTTGAACACTAACGAAACAAGAGCTACGTATTTACAGCATAAAATGAGTGCTTAAATAAAGGTTACAGAAACTTTCTCACGGCTAGCAGAATCGAGCAATTCTATTCTCGTTTGTGCGGAGATGGAGCTACATGCTTATCATCATCTCGCAGCCGGCAACATGACAGAGTGATCTGTAAGCAGAAAGGGGAACAGGGATGTCGAGCTAGTCATATTTTTGCAAGAAATTTAATGAGAATAAAGTATAGCCCAATCCCTGAATAATCCGCCAGTGATAAGTCATGGCGATTGTGAAACTTACAAAGCGGTTGCCAGAGCGAATGGGGAAAAGCTCAAAGGGAAGCACTCATTAGCAATCTCATCAGATCCATTATATTTTGAGAAAAATCAAGATAAAATATTCAATAATGAAATAGTACAAATAAATTGGAGGTAACAAACCATGATATCGCTGTATATGAAGATTGCTGGAACTACAACTTAGCAAGGCGTTAGAATCCGAGGAAATACTTGCTGCTACATCTGTTTCTCTGGAACCAAGGCACTAGTAGCAACGATTCTGGTAAAAGTAAATTATTATAGGCTGATGCAAAAAATGTAATACTCACCCCTGAAAGCCGTCAACTGTATCTGATTTGTTGCAAACAGTGACTGAGTTAGAACCAGT
>UZAF01017660.1:2597-37953 GCA_900617895.1 Haemonchus placei
CCCCTCATTCGGTACTTGTGGTCAGTTAGGCTGCTTCCATGGGACCCATGAAAGCAGCCTAACTAAGTGAAATTGTTGCTTCGTTGGTGACTTCCGTGATCGTTGTTGGTCATCATCCCCAACTGGAGCTATGCCGATGGATGATGGAGCTGCACGCACAACTTCGTGTTATCAGCATGTTATGGTAGGCATGTTCAGACCTTATAAACCCAAGTCTCCCTACTCATTCCGGGTAAAACTGGGAACGAATCCTCTCTTCACACAACTTGCTGTCTTCGGAGTTTGCGTTGTCATATGGCTGACGCGCAATTCGCAAGTGTCGACGGCGCCGCCGTTCATTTAACGATATCGATTTGCCGCCAACCACCGTAGCCGCGCAAAACGCGCGTCGGCAATGCTCTAGACGCATACTCTGAAGGCAGCCACCTGCACACGATATACCAACCACACGCCTGACCTATGAGTCGCCCATAGCAGCCTCTGGCCTTCGCTTAATGTGAGTTACTGTTCGAAATCTCAGCGAGTAAATCGCAGAGGCGAAGGCATTTGCAAGCAGGTCTGTTCCGTTAGGTCGTGTGCAGACTGTTATATGAGTCACAAGCAGTTTGCTCACAATTTGGTGTACATGGGAAATGAATGTGAGCTTAGACAAAAGTCCATCACTGAATAGGAAACCTAAAATCCGAATCAAAAACGCGGTCTGAGGTCTTAATCTTTCTCGCACTTTTTGTCTCGATATATCGAATCTCCCTTGAGAGCTGAGTGGTGACTTTTGCCTTGAACTTTTCCCCATTTCATGTGAAAATGTTGTTTATCAAGGTTACTGTCTTTAATTTAGCAGCTTCATAATCGTCCACGCTCTGTTAGATTTTGAAGTCCCGGCTTTATCTGCGATTTGTTGTGTATCAGAGCCTTTGTGTTCTGGATTGTTATTTTCATATCTGTTCAGGAGTATTCGGTTGCCTTGTTTACCTCAACATTGATTTGGATCCAATTTCGATGACAACATTGCTGATGGCTATTGGATTCTCGGTGGACTTCGTTGCTCACATAACATGGCACTACTACAAAGGAGATTTCCCGGTAATTTTTACTTGGGCTTCCCGAAACAGTTTAAACCTTCGAGGTCAAGTTTGCACCCTATTTTGAGAAAGCTGGAATGGGCTTTGTTAGGGTCATCGGTGAGAAAGGAGTAGGTAGGGACACTTTCTTATGCTCCGGGTTTCCAACGGTTACGCTAGCGCCCAGAGGAAAATAGAACGCGGGGGGCTGTAGTGGTGCGGAGAAGCTATACCGAAGATAGAAGTTTGAAACTTCGTTCGAAAAGTTGGACCGGATGAGCAACTCATCACTCCGATGCTCTGGTGATAGGATAGTGCAGACATTGACCTTCTCTTGAATTTAGAAAGAAGTTTATGTCCCATGTTCCAATTAAATTTACTTTTATGGGATATTGCAGAGCAAGCGTGAACGTCTCCGCCATGCACTGGCGTCAATCGCTTGGCCCATGTTCCAATCCGGAATGTCTACGATGATCTCCATTGTTGTTCTTACAGCAGTTCATGCATATATGGTTAAGGTGTTTGTGAAGGTGATTTGGTTTTCTCTTATGCTAACTAATTACTGGTCTTTAATCCACGGTGGGTCCCGACCTACACCCTAGCATTCGTTGCGACTGTAGGTTATCTCTCTAAATCCATTATGGGTACCGATCCCGACCCACAGTCGAATTTCCTCCCAGTGCCGGGCATACCTTGTCAGTTTAAGTCTAGTGAATCTCAGTGTGCGTTTCAAGATTCGTACTCTCACCGTTTTACTGGCATGTCGGTTCGTCGGATCCATGCAAAGTCTGAACGCCCTATTGTGCACTTGTCTATACCCTTACGAATGAATCCTTGAGCATTCCAGGTTGTCGTACTAGTCGTATTCCTTGGCATGTGTCATGGTCTGATCGTGCTTCCAGTGGTTTTCGCTGCACTTCCATTTAAGAAAGCAAAGGTTTCACATGAAAAACCTCATCAGTTGACCATCATGGATGTGAAACCGCCATTAGGACGACAGTCCAATCAAGCGTAACGCTGTATATGATTGTTAATGTATGATATTTATAATTTATTGAGGCATTACACTGTGAATTTCTCTTCATTCCGTTATTCATTCAGTGTTTCGCTAGAGGTCTCACGAGGTTTCATGTAAATTTGTCATATTTATAGAGTTTCTTATTCTTCCAATTTCCAGTTTTTTTCACGGGTCAAACCCTCCGCTGTGCTATTGAATTTTTCTTATATTTTTTTGTGTTGAACTCTTTGATAGGTGGTCCAATCCCGTCAATATGCTAACTGTGGTGCTCATCAGTTACGCCTCTATAAAAGAATGCATAAATTTGGAACTCATAGACTGTTCTCTGCTTTCTCGAAGATGATATCTGGTCTTTTTATACATATTTGTATTATATTTATATATTACTGTTAAAATTCAAATATTTTTTGAGAAAAATTCGGGCAACAGTTACAGTAGCTGTTACTCCGTTCAGAAATGCAAGCTCACATTTTGTTTAGTGAACAAGAGCTCTTATCTTTCCACAGATGGCATTTATTTTTCACAAAACAACCTTCCATTTTAAACTACCGGGCTCGTGTAGCAAGCGGTCGCTCCACACTTCCCTCCCCGTCACATCGATGCACTTTCCACCTTTCTGATGATGATTTCTTCAGGATGAAATTTAATTCGATTAGCGGTTCCACTCTTTTTTTGAACCTACCCTCAGTATCTACTTTTCGTATGAATCGTGACCAACGTAATTTTCATGAGCAGTAGGCTCCAACCGAGTAGGTTCAACATGCTTGCCATCCGATTCATTGTAAGAATAGGTTTTTGAAGAAGATAGTTCCTTTCGGTAGTTTACTTGCTTATTCGAACTTCATTATTCGAAGGATTGCATGGATGACCGCACTAACCAGTAAGTGTTTGAATTAATGATTGAAGATGTTATCAAAACTTTACTGGCTGGGGAAACGGAGATTACACTGGGCACATTGAAAACCGATGCCCGAAATGGAAACTAAGGGCATATGGTTGTCTAGTAGTTCCTATGTGACAATTAGACCTTCCACTTCTTCGGCACAGGCCAGCTGTGAGATAGTTTATCTGGTAAGCCACAGCACTGACTTTAACAGCCAGCTGGTCGTTACCGTAACTCATCTGCAACAATACACTACATAGAGCTGGATATCGAAGATTTCACATGTTCAATTCTTAAGCGGTTTCCATGAGAAAGAAAAAACCTCTCTTTTACATACAGCTCATGATTCAACATTGGAGAGGTCGGCATTGATGAAGTGAAAGTAAGCTTCGGACGGCCACTTTTTTGAAGTAGGGCATCAGCTCGAGTTTGAAGCAATTATTGCCTACTACGGCCTATGAAAAAAGAAACAATGAATGACCGTTTGAGAGGACTCGTGCCAAAAATGAGCCCGATCACAATCAGAGGGACGAAAAGGAGTCATACGTGAGGAGTTTTTTATGAATTGGAGGCAGAACATGATGAGCAGGTGAACACTTCCTCGAGAAACTTACGACAAGGAGAGCAGAAAAATCTGAAAGGCTTTGGAGTTTCGCTAACGACATGTGGCGCCGTTCGTATACGTCTATATTCATTGAATCGGACTCTCCTACGTTCCCGAGTAAGTGTGGCACCAGTTAATTCACCACGAGTCATAGCACGAGGACCTGCCACTTTAGACGAGGCAAGATTTTCATTTTTCCAGGGTATGTATCTTGACAGCAGACCCGCCTTGCACGTTAGTTTACCCTAGTTGTTAGGCTTGGCAACCACTCAAGTACAACTACGGTTTTGTGTGGAAGTTGAATGTGAGACAAATCATAGAGAGGGCTTCTGACATTTTCCTTTTTTAAGTGTTTGATATTTTTTGGGGTTTCATGTACGAAAACGCAGAACATAAGTAATTTCAGTTGGAAAATGTCTTATGAAGCTTTTGCTGGTGAGTTTTTCCAAAAGAAGAGGAGTGGAAGTACTGGAGGTGAGTGCTTACCTTATCGATAAGTGCATAAGGTGTGTCTCTTTGAGTGTTTATTTTTTATAGGCAGCAAATGAACGGAGATAGGTGAACCAGAAAGTTGATAACGCTCTACATACCATGGCGAACATAGTGCCCACTGCTGTTAGGCATGGTACCCAGAATACTGATCGTGTGCTTGATTAAAGTTGAAAAATGAAAAGCAGGGTACGTCGATCACCCAGGTAGGAAGTTCTTGAACCGTCGTTAAGTGCAAAGATTAACTGTTTCGGGATCATTACGATCGAGAAATGTTGTGCGTAAATGGCTATTCTTGCAAACGTGCAACCAAAGTACTTGTGTCTGCAGGGGCAACTAATGAGTTGTATCTGAGCCTTACGCCCAATTTAAGTGCCTCTGCCTTTTAAGGCTGAGTGGGTTTGTGATTATGATTGCAGTCAACTTGAATGACCATTCTCTACTAATATTAGGAAGTCGTCTTTGAATCCTACCCCCTCACACTCCTCGCTCCCTTAGTGTTCAAGCATTAGTTTGAAAAAACGGTGTGGCAGGAAATGCTGTTTTTATTGAAATATTATCAAAAACGCTGAAAGAATGAATGTGATGGATGGCAATTTGTCGCTGTCTTGAATTTCTTCCAAAAAGCGTGACGGAAATTAATTAAACTCGTAGACGGCCATGCAAAAAGTGGAACGATAATTAATGAAGATTGCCACCTTCGGCGGTTACTTTTGAATGTTTTTGGTAAAAAACAAACAAATTTATTGAATCCGAACTTCAGATCACCATGGAAGCAGCAGTCTGTCTCTAATTCAACAACATGGAGCCGATGCCGCGGTTCTGGAACGAGGTCGAGCGCTTGATCGTTAGGGGTAAGTATACTGTATCTTTTCATATTATAGAATTGACCTATTAATATTTATGAAGTCTTTTTTATTGTACTTTCATGCGTTGTTCTTGTGTTCGAATGTCTCTTGTTTTCGTTTTGTTGGTTTGATTTTCGTTGTTGTAGGTTTTTTAATTCTTTCAATTGAACAACAATAATAGCGAACAACTATAATGTATCGAAGTTCCAGCGTCGAACTTAATTTTGAAGGTAGGGGACCCCCTGAGTGTGCTACAAGTACGGAAGAATATTTGCTATGTTTAAGTTTACGTTGTCGCATGGGGCTGGGCTCAACATTCTTGCTTTGAAGGAAATGCTGGGGCTCGCAACATAACCCTCTATAGCCTCTGGATTTCGTGTACACGACGTAATTTGTCACTTCTGGGCCTTTCGAAAATTACTTTAACTACTCTATTCGCTCTTCGTTGGCTGATGACTTCTTTTCTCAACAAGCAAAGCTATATGATGAGCTCTATTATGAGCGTGTTTTTCTAATATGATTGTTTATTTGATTCCATTTGACCCATAAGATTCTTTGACAAAGTAGAAGTCGCTGACCAAAACTGGACACTCCTTTGGCTTTAACTAATAGTTTTGGTTCCGGTGTCGTAAGCTGTTAAGATAAGATCGATACAAAAGTGGAGGAATTTTTGAGCTCCTTCCGTTATCTGTTAGTTCTAGCTAAGAAAAAACACTGAAAAAAATCACTTGTTAAAAAAACACTGGTACGACGTTCCAAGTACAAATTCCTTTGTCAATAAGGGGCAGAGTGCAGTCATTTTGAAGCTGAGGACAAAGTGACGGTCGAACATTCCCGTGCAAAAGAATGTAGTAATCGTGAAGAGGCAAATAAATGGAAGAATATTTGTAAGAAGCATGTACATCTTCTCCACCATCAACTGGCATAAAAAGTTCGGCCCTCGCTAGTTACATTGTACGTAAAGGATTAGTTTGTATGATGTTCGCGGTTCCACATTTTGTGGTTTCAAAGGCATCAATGCATTTCCTAGAATGAGCCACGCACTCGACTTCTGCTAATTGTCGTGATAGCGATTTGATGCAAATCTGACCTCAATGGTAGCTTTCCATTAAGTCAATCGATGTTCGAGATCGGAATCATATAAGTCCTTTCAGGACGGTCTATAGCAATCAGACATGCCCAAAGACTGAGTGGCTAAAATCACAATGGATTTGATCTTCCAATTGTATTAACGGCAGTTCCGCCGCATCCATTGTCCATCTTTGCTCCACTGTTCTCGACCATTTGTGTTTACTACACTATGATCTGCTGTATGCCCGGAACTACACTATGACTTGCCGGAAAGGCTCTGATCGACTTCCACACCATATGCGCAAAAATCTCTGTCTGCGTGTTTTGGTTTATATTACTGGAGTACAGGCTTAGGCAGAGGGAACAAATAGCCATTTTCGAAGCTGTCATGGGCACGTATTTCCGTTCAGCCCTTATCAGTACTAGGTCAAACACACTGCCTACCCATAGCAGTCGATGGAACGACTTAGCGAGGACCAGTGACTCGCCAATTACTCTTTGAATCTCCAAAAATCTTACTTCTGGCCTATGCACTGTGGTTTTTTCATTCAATAGCGGTGCCAACATTGTCACACCGTCAAGTGAGGTGAGGCGGGTCGAGCGAGTAGTGTGTGCTGTAGGTCAGTGACAGGCGAAGGCAACCTAACAGGCGGTCGTCAACATCGATCGTCTTTCAATTTCCGTCGCCGCTTGTGTCTCTCATTGTAGAAATCACTTAAGCGATTCTCCGTTGAACATTAATCTCTCTCAATTGTTTCACTCCTTGTAGAAATAGCCGTATGTCTTTTTTTGTACTTTCAAAATACGCATGTCCGTTCAGTAATACTGAGCTCCATAGAGAACTACTGAAATAGGCTCTCTGACATAACCAACCGAAACAGTCGTAAATTGCTGATGAACAAGCGCATGATGGATCGTCAGAGTTTTTGAGAGAAACGATGCCACTGGCAGTTGTTTTGTCGACCGATTATTGATTGATGGACCCTTCTAATCGGATGAGACGAAAACAGGGGCCGCAACCGTTGTGAAGGTCGTCCTATTTGTTTGAACTTTCGTGTTTCTCAACAGCTGCCTTAGGCTGAGCGTTGTCGTGGTTTTGCTCTCAGTCGAATAACTTCGAGACTGAAACAGTTGCATTTTTAGTTACTTTGCCTAGAATTCAGCTATCTATAGCCTAACGCTGTCAGACATTACTACCGTAGAATGTTCCTTGCCATGTGCAAAAAATCCCCCCGTTGAGCAGTGCGACGTGGTCAACGTGTCACAGTGAAAGTGATGACCGTATTCCCCTCCTCTTCGCCTGGGCTACAGTATTCCTTTGGTTCTACCCTGGCGACACCGCCTCCCCTTCAGTCTTTCTTGAAGGATGCCAGTCACCCTATCGAACGACTTATCAATCGCAGTGATTTTTCAATACGTTAACAAAAAGTGCTTATCAATACATATGTGGCTGGACCACCACTTACTGCACTTTTATAAAAGTATTGGAGAGCGCTTCCAATCTCATTTGCACGCCTATTTTTCGATACCCCTGGCAACCATTGTTGTGGGGTACAGACATGAATGTGTAGGTGAAATGGTCCGCAACAAACCCATAAGGGATCGTTACTTAGAACCTATGAATTAGATCCTCTGCATTTGGTTTGAGTGTAGTAGTAGATGAAGTTATGTATGTCTGGGATTCGAATAGGCTCTTATGTTTTGAAATGACGGCACCCAGTGATGTTTTCCATCACTGTAGACAATTTGCCCTTACACTTCCACTTTACAGCGCCACAACATCTACCCAGACTACTTCAGAATGTGTCTTTACGTTAGGTTTGAAAGTTGAGGTTCACTAATCGACCCAAGTGCAGCAAGTTTTTTTGCTTTATTGCCATTATGTTCTTTTATCGTATCACTTCCTAATTGCATGCTTCCTCTACCATTGCTCGGGAAGTAGGAAAGGGAGGTTGTCTGGATCCATACCACAACATGGCTAGCTTACATTTCTGTTTTTGTCACGGCACCTGCGCACATTTTCAGATTGCAGAGCCTAGACTCGACTATTATGGAATAACTTGCTGGGGAAAAGATTTTCTCATAGCTAAAGCCGCGTTTGGGGCCGTAATTAGGCCCAATAGTTCTAGACTTACAGTCTCGTTTCAAAAATCCGCATTCAATTGTAAGTGTCGAAGATTAAACATTAAAGTGTGGAGATACATTATACTATTGAATGTTTCGCAAAATCAAGTGGGTGCTTGTCCGCTCTTCAGTTTTTCTCTTACATCTCCTTGAATCAACTGCGATCAAAGATTTCTTTTGCTCTCATCATAAGTTATAGATCGCCCTAGCCCTTCATTTTTTTCAATTCTCGCTTGAACTATGCTCATCGCTAGTATTGATTTTAATTTATTCGGTCGCATGTTGCTCATAATGCTTTGTGAAATGAATTCCTAAGTTGTGGTCTATCTAAAAGTGAGGCGACAATGTCTACCCTCAGGAACGCTTTTTTTGGGATGACACCATGCTTTTTGCTTTCAGTCTTTCCAGAACATTCTGTAGGAAGAATAAGTTCTACACGTTTAACATAAATCATAGAAGTAATGGTTAATAGATAGATCACACCCTTCTCAGAGCTAGCTCTTTCTTCAGACCTGCATAGGGACATTACTAGCACTGATTCAAATCACTGCTTAGTCTCACCCAACAACCTAGCCTTTTGTTTCACTGACTTTGTTACCGTATGATGGATTGCAAGTTTTTTTCGTGGCCTTGCCCGCCCACCTCTTGTCTTGTATTTTTAACTCCGGAGGAGAGAAAATGTTGGGGGTAGGAGGGGAAGGGCGCCTAAGCATAGGAAGCGAGATTGCTTACTAACATAAGATAGGGCCGATCCGGGCGAAACTTGGAATTATAGAATGCTGGGATCTGCTCCAACACATAAGAACTGTCTACTACTAGCTAGCTTCGGTGACTCCGCCCTTTCGGAGTTCACTTCCCATTTCAACTATTCGTCAGATCTATCCGTATACATAGCGACCTCTACGATCTCAAGTTTCGGTTACTTTATGATTTTCCAATATGTCCACTGTAGAATGCAGCACCTAGTCTGTTCCCATTTACCGCCTATTTAAATCCTGTGGGTGGATGTTTGGGTGGTCGCGTTCCGGCCCAAATGCTCCCACCTTCCTTGAATACCTGCAACAACCAATAAATTCATGTTGAAAACATTATTTTACTGTTATTTTCACGTTACGTGTTACCTGGTTACGTCTTATCAGTTATATCACGAGTGTTATGAAGCGGTCTCATCTGTCCCGATGAAAATCGAAGGTTCATTGTGTTCAGGGCTAACTAACTATGAGGCTGCTGTCGGCTCTTCCCTACCGTCTTGCATCGTCCGTACACCTCTACGGATCGTCTCATTCTGCTGGTGTTCGGTTACTTTGCACAGCACCAAGAGTTCTTAGGGAAACGACAGGGTGAGATCATTGTCTGTGCTGTAGCGGGTAGAAGTAGCGTAGAATAAAAACTCCCACTGTTTTCAGTGGAAGTGTACGCTTTTTCAGCGCAGTTGATGAACGTGAAAGTAAGGAAATCTACACTACCTGTTCAATTGATCCCGACGAGCCAAAATTTGAGAAAATTCTCATTGCTAACAGAGGTTTGTTGGTTATAGAAATGGTTACCAAATCAATCCATATAGTACGAATATCAAGTTGGTTCACTTTTACCTGACAATGGTTCATTAAATTTAAAAATTTAAAATTTAGCCTTGTAGAGCGTCTGAAAGACTTTTTTAAATCACTAGCAAGAAGTTCGAGATGTAGTTAACTAAGAGATCGAGTAAGTCATTGGATCAATGATAAAGTAGATAAATTTGAAGTACTGATGCATCCCTTCCTTCTCGTCAATACGGTGTTTTAGTGTGATATAGCGCTTGAAAACCAGTTTTTTTTCGAATTATGTTTATGTTAGGTTAGCCGACGGTCAGCCGACGACGATAATTTGCGACAGTNAAGAATGTGCATGCCACCACCTCAGTAGGAGCGCCCAGTTCTTACAGTGATCTTACCGTAAATTAAAATGCAAAATCTCCTCTCATCTCAATCGCAGAATCTAACGTACAACACATTCCTATCACAGCATCAACCTATCTGGATTCCCGAATCCTCGCCGGTCACATATACGATGCCTAGAAAGTGATTTTGAGCAAGTATACCGGTGGAGTAGTTAGCGGCATGAGCACTGGATTGAGCCAGGACCCATAGCCGCATTACTGTGGGAAATTGGTGCCCAATACTAAATTCCCTTTTCTATGACGTCTGTTATCTTGCTCAACAATCCCCTAGACTTTTGTTTTTCTTTTCCTTTTAGCCTTCGAATCAATACGTATCTAGACTCTGGGCGATTTTTTGATTTCACAGACTATGCACGCTGTCTGACGCGTTGACGTAACGCAGACGTCGGGAAGGCATCTTTCATAGTCCACGACCAGTCGCGCGACCGATCGCGCGACTGATCGCGCGACTGGTCGCCAGTCGCTAGCGACCGGTCACGCGATCGGTCGCGCGACCGGTCGTGGACTATGAAAGATGCCGAAGCGTGCAAAAGGGCCAAAAGTGACAAGAAAAAGCGGAAGACATTCTCGCTATTCACATCGCAGCTCTCGCATCGTTCAATGACCCGTTCTCCAGCTCTGGGTGCAAAAAGTTTGGTTTTGCCATTAGAATGATCACTGCTCTCGACCAGTGATGCCTAACAAAACAATCGAACCTTATGGAATGTTAGAAAAGTAGAGATAACAATGTACTGCAAATATAAAGGTGCCCTCTAATCACTGATGTCGAACATGACCTTTTGTTTGTTCTAGAACGCTCACAGTTTGAAAGAAAGAGCAGACGTGCTTGCGTAGAGTGTCTGTGATTCTCCTGTCTATTCGCAGACTCAATGACTACCGTAACATCAGCACTGATTTAATTATCTTCCTAATTCTCTGTTAGGCTTATGATGAGACTGAGACTGCAGAACTGGTTTCATTCACGTCTAATTTCGGTGGGATGTTATCTTTTCACCTGTCTGGGCAGATTTCGTCATTACGTGGATTTCATGGTACAGTAATCTAACATCGCAAGATTATAAAGTCCTGACCATCAAAGGGGCACGTGCCTGGAATGGAAGAAGGTGAATTGTAGAGGGGGTGCGTGCGAAAGGAAGGTTGGAAAATACGCCTTCAGTAGATCACACGTTCATACCCTCGCTTTTCCTTTTCAAGGGTCCCTTCCCTTTCTTTCGCTAGAGGGTCACCCTAAAAAATCTAAATCTCATCCCAGAAGCTGTGTCACATAATTGGAGAATCACAGAATCGCCCGTTTCCCCAGCTCAAGTACGGAGCGAAGGGCGCGGAAAAGTACTTTCCGCGCCCCTTCGCTCCGTACTTGAGCTGGGGGGACGGGCGATTCTGTGATTCTGGGTGCGCGCGGCGAATTTTGCGATGATACAAACAACTCCTCCGCCTATCATTGGGGCACAAATAGTAGGGTCAGACAATCCTACTAACCTACTTCACTTGAAATTTTGGCCCCAATGATAAGCGCTGCAGTCGTCCAAATCGCACCGAATTTCGCCGCGCAATTTGCCGCGCGCACCCAGAATCGCGCGAATCGCCCACAACCCCCGGCAGCCGTCGGAAAGTAAAGAGTTTGAGCGCGGCGGCAAGCCAGGTATTCCAGCTAGAATCCATATCAAAGATTATGTATCGCACAGCGCGTGAGGTGAGAACTTAGTTCTGTGGTCTCGGTACGATTCGATTCGAGGGCTTTTAGTATCACCTCAGAATTAGTTAGCAATTAATAAATACCTTTCGTAGAGAAGAGTTTGTTATAGAAAGGTGATCAGATTGAGGCAGAGCAACCATCTGTCGTCTCGTTGATCGTTGGATTTTTTAAGCCGATGGCGGCCTCCGTTAGTTCTTATTGGGTCCATGAATAATGTTCAATAAGTTTTTTAAGCTCGAAAATCTGGGTGGCGGTTCCTTTTGTTTAGTCCCCTACAAAGAAATGTAGTTATAGGACCAGCGGTTGTATTCACTTCAGAAGACTCGGTGTTCGAGAATCGCGCGGCGATTCTTAACTAGTTGTCGCGTCAAAATACTTCAGTTCGTTGTCTTGGTTAGTTGTCTCGCTATGCGGCTCTCGGAGCAATCGTCAGTCACCCGTTGTCCCGGTGTTCTTTGGTGTTTAAGAGTCCACTCGTTGAATCTTATGGGTCAGTGACTGCACAAATCTTCCCATTTTCCAGGTTTCCTCTGCTTCGCGGTGTATCATGCATCGCCCTTTGCTTCCATAGCGTTCAGGGTCTAGATGTTTTCAAGACAGGAAAGTACGCGAAGTTAAAAATATGACGCAGATCCTGTTGTTTCACTCTCATCCTCACTCTCAGCATTCTAGTAAAGTACATCAGTGTTTCAGCGTTTCGCAGGCAGGGACTGGAGTCCGACGTACTTACGGTATCGCTGGTTGAGAAAATAAATTTATGAACGAGGGAAAAGCCGCTCCATCACTGGCTCAATGAACCTCCGTTCGTTTAATGGAGTACATGTTGCGCAGATCGTCTTCTACCATTTGCATCCTGGTTTGAACTGCTGGCTCGAGACGAACCATCATGCAGGTGCAGCAAGAAGAAAAGGCAAAGAAGTTCATCGCCGCTGATGGTGCACACTTCGATTTGATAATGTTGAAGAGTAGTCCCAGTTACTGCTCTCCTACGAAATGGATGTTATTTCGTTCCCATTGAAAAGGTCTCTTTTTGATGGTAAGATTACCAAAAGTCGGCAAGGAAGTATCCAATTTTACCATCACGACTTTCTAGTGTAAGCCATCCATGACGTTCTAGAGGCAGCGAAGAAAGATAGAAGATGTCGTCACGCCTTTCTGAAGGCTTTGTTGTGATCATGGTCGCCTAGATGCTGTAATGCTGTGTTTTCTGGTGTATTTATTGGGGACGTCCTGTTTGCTCAAATCTTCGAGAGCCACTTGTTTTACAGCAGTAGCGAAACTCTCATCGAATTGATAAACGGTGGACATAATGACACATTATGTCAATGCAGTAAAACAGCGTGAAAACTTTGAGAGAGGAGACCTCCGGGTCAAAGTGGATGGCGACTTAGATCAAATGCGAAAACTCAAAACTCATCATGCTATCCGAATGTTGCCATTCAAGGAGTAATGGGAGTTAGATCAAGAGGATAGCAAGTGAAGGTAACTGAAGCGTCTAGGAAAAAATGATGATTTCGGTCCTTAATAATGACATTTATTACATCTACATGTACGTCTGGTTTATACGAAGTTAGCTGGGAATAGGTAAGCTAATAATTTCCAAGGAATGATATAAAATCTTCATTTGTTTAGAATAGCATTTCCCACAGACGCTTCATATTCCTACCCCTAGTATCCTCTTCTTCTGATTACCTTTTACTCGATCAACGGCGTCATGCAGATAGGGCAATAACCTCGTGTTCGCACACTTAATTAACGTTGTCTCGCCTTTTTGCTAAATAAGTTCTCGAGCGGAATTTTGCATGCCCTCTTGCATGGAGTCACAGAATTTGTATTGTAACAGCGACAACGGCCTATCTTTTTGTCTTGATGGACTACACTTTCGGGACCATGGGTCAATACATGCCATAACTACCAGGGCGGGGAAATTAAAGTAGATCGCATTGTTATTGTTGGAATATTTTTATTCAATATTCAGTACGTAGGAATAGAAGGACTTAGCGCGATTAAACGAACTTGTCTCGATGTACTAGCAACGAAAACATGCTTTCGTGTTATGGATGAGGAATCTGCTGTAAGGCAGATGTTCGCCGAATACGCAAAGGGTTCCTTGGAAACTGTGGTTTCGGTCTGGCATCTTCTCCCCGAACGGAACTGTCGCACTCGCCACACGCGATCGCACGCTATGAAGGGAAAGATTTGAATTCTCAATGGAAGGATACGGAGAGTCACCGCGAAACCATGCCACAGACCGTGGAGAAGTTCCGTTACCCCTGTGGTGTAATAAGCAGATATTCAAGACAGGACTCATAACCGGATTGTTGTATTATTTGATCTGAAGACTGCAGAATGGGCGCATTCATACTAGGTGCAGTGGACGGCACCAAGTGCCGTCCTTGGCACTATTCTACGACGTCGCTACTAGCTGCCGTCCACGGCACCTAGTATGAATGCGCCCATTCTGACCAAGCGTCAAATTAACACATTGACAGTCATCGGCAGTTCCCATCGAGTGCTGAGTGTTGCACTTCATTATTCATCTCCAAGTACCCTCTCGTGTTGACGTTCAAAGAGTGAATGCCAGTGACAAGCGATAACGAGGGGGCACTGCTCGCTCTTGCGTAATGCTTGCATAGAGCGACAATTGGTTTGTGCTGAAATGTTCTAATGCACGTATACTTTACACAAGGGACGAAAACGTGGTTTAGACATGCGGTAAGGCATAAGCCAGGGTGAATGACAAGAACAAGCCGCAGGGGTTAGTGAAACGATCTTCAACAGGGATACCGTGAGAAAAACCGAGTAAAGGTGACGTATTGAGGGAACTGACAACTGGCTAACATTTAGTTGGAGGAATTCTTACCATTTCGTACAGTAGTAAAGCTTGGAACGCCTAATCGTGTTCACTTAAACAAAGAGATAGGGGAGGGAAGCGGTGATATCAAACCCTTTGTAAAGCAAGTAAAGTGTTCCTGTTTTAACATTTCGCTGATCACGGTCAACCGCAACGTTGTTTTGTGGTAACTTCTTTCCTGTCTGCGCTCATAATAGATTACTGTAAAACTGTGTACCTAACAAGTACGGTATCTCGACTCTGCGAAGCGTCGAAAAAAACAGGGTGTAGTTTCCATAGTTTTTCGGGATTATTAATGGTTAAATTGATCGATCAATGTTTGCTTGAAATCGGAGTCAGATGGTTTGAGGTACGTTTCAGATGTGATTTCTTTTGTACGGGAGTCTCTTTGCAGAAGTCGAATTTTCGTATTTCTGAGATCAAACAACAAAACTTCGGTGTCAAAATACGGCCTATAAATTTCGAGGCACTTTGGGATCGAATTCTAGTCAGCTTGACATTTAAAAAGACATTTGATACTGCTGGTAACAACCGTCCCTCTGTTTTTCGATGAAAAAGGTTAATTCTGCCGCAGTTCAGATATCTGTATAAGTTTTTTTTGAGTTTGGGCTTGTCATCCGCTTGTGTTGATTGATGTCGGCTATAGGAAACTATTATACTTCGTGCGTTCAATCGAAACTAACTTCAGAATTCCTTGAGGAATTGGAATGCTTGACATAGAAGATCCTTAGAAATTGATCGATGTTAAATTCGATAGAAATAGTGCTTCAGTACTCCACTATTCCGGAAAAAAAATTTAATTTGTTTTTTTTTTAATTGATGTTTGTAGGAGAGATCGCATGTCGAGTAATCAAGACTGCCCGCGCGATGGGCATCAGAACCGTTGCCGTACATTCGGATGTGGACTCAGGATCTCTTCACGTCAAATTGGCTGATGAGGCTGTTTGTGTCGGTCCAGCTCCCACAAGTGAATCGTATCTCCGTGCAGACAAGATCTTGGAAGCTGTGAAGATGACTGGAGCTCAGGCTGTAAGTCGGGTTTATTTGGTGTTTTTGAATATTCTTCATTGATCTGCACATCATTCAGGTCCACCCTGGATATGGTTTCCTTTCTGAGAACACCAAATTCGCTGCCGAATTAGAAAAAGCCGGCGCAGTGTTCATTGGTCCCAACTCAAAGGCTATCCTGGATATGGGAGACAAAATTCATTCGAAAAAGATAGCCACAGCTGCTAAGTTGAGTAGTTACCTCGGTGACTTTGTGTAATGTTTTGTAAAATTTACAGCGTCCATGGTTTGCCCTTATTTTTTACTATGGACAGCTGACGGTATACTGACGAACACAATTCTTCAAAATGCTTGCAAGAAATATCGATTGTTTCAGGTCAACATGATTCCTGGATTTGACGGCGAAATAGACGACGAGGATATGTGCGTTAAAGTAAGGTTTTCTAGCTTTCGTGGTAGTAAAACGGGTTCGGCTTTTTCTTGCTGCTTTGACATTAACATCGGGTGAAAGTTCGGAATCCAGACTTGGTTTTCTCGCTTACCGTAGGCATAAAAAGATTGCACGCTTACCTCTTATTAGTTTATGGAAGACGTAGGGCGCAAGGGAAAGAAAAAACGCATCACTGCGAGATGGCTAGGAAATGATAAGGTCATCACCTAAAGAAAATAACGGCTAATTGTTCATCATTACTGAGCAATTCTCAAGATAGCCAACGATGAGATACTGTAGAAGCTGGCTTGACGAAAGCGTTTTGCCCTAAAACACGTGGTACCAGCTGATTAATATAGTGGACACCTGCGAAAAAAGGTCAGCCACGGAGGCATCGGGTTCATAGGTTTTCCTAAAAAGTAGAACAAGTCGGAAGGGATCAACAAACCTCTCTCAAAGTTCCTCCAGTTGTTATCAATGTTGCTGAGTTGTGGTTGTGAATGTTACACTGATTTACTCAACAGCATTGTGCCCGAAAGATGGTGGTGTATTAGCTGGAATACAATTGAATTAGCTATATTAATTCCTGAATCGTTGAAAAGGCAGTAATAATACAAGCAGCTGTAGAGTGGGCATAATAGGCATATATGAAGTATTAGAATTAAGTGTGCATTCGCAATGTACATACAGACTCTTTTGAAGCTCTCCCATTATCTACCACGACTTTTATGAAATAATAAATTATAGGAGCCACAGAATTAGTTAGGAAATGATTGCAAAGTTATACAAATGAGGCGAACGGAAGGGCGGCATATCCGATCATCTGATGAGGGTTCAGATTAGCCAATGTAATCGAGCAGTTTAAACCTGATGCAAGGGAAATCAATCTAACAGTTGTTCATGTACTTTTTTCTCATATAGGTTGCCAACGACATTGGATATCCGGTCATGATTAAAGCCTCAGCAGGAGGTGGTGGAAAAGGAATGCGTATTGCTTGGAATGATAAGGAGGCTCGTGATGGATACAGGTATCCGGATCATACCATGGGCTTATATGGCTATGAGTCATTTCGAAAAAGCGGTTTAGGCTTTCCAAACAGGAAGCAAAGTCTTCTTTCGGAGATGATCGTATGCTCGTTGAGAAATTCATTGATAATCCTCGACACATTGAAATGCAGGTGAAATTAGCCGTTCCTTATTTCTTATATACTTTCTTCACCTTGTTACGCTGTTGGTTTTGTTCCTAGACTTGGTACCGCAGCGGCACATAACTGGCAATTAATTTCGGTGAGCTTTAGGAGCATAGTTTTGATGCATGCCGCAAGCATCTCCTCCTTCTCAATACTTTTCACGTCCACATTGTCGACGAATAACATCACTTACAACGTTGGGGTTGTGTAAGGCGAGCGCACTTTTCAACTTAATACGCATAGAAAAAGAGTGGGAGGGCGACGACGGTTTCCATTGTATCTTCCCTTACAGTTCTTACTACTTCAACTTTAGAATGAGCGACGACCTAAGGCATTGAAAAGCCTAAGGAACCTGAATTTCATGACATTGCTTCATCTCACCTTTTTCGTTTGTACGAGCCCCTCTCAATGTGGCTATTCCCTTTCTTTAAATGTTCCAGCCTGGCACACTTCGATTCTTGATTCACACTTATTTTGACTGAAATATGGGAAATCCTCGGAAACATCTCATTTATCGCTCCTGCTCCCTAATCACCGTAGTTATTCTCCCAAGCGCAGTAATCCTGTTTTGCAATATTTTAGCAACTGCACTCTTGGGAGTCATAATCTGGGCCCGTACCTCATAGGAGTTCAGCCTACTTGAAATAAATTGTAGATAACGCTCCCGGATTTGCAGCTTGATTAAGTTCGCTTAAGTATACTATAAGGTAAGGTAATCGCTCAAGGATTAGTTTCAAAATGACGAATAAACAAGTTCTCAGAGTGGTTTCAGGTGCTCTGTGATAAACATGGAAACGCCCTTTGGCTGAATGAGCGTGAATGTTCTATCCAACGAAGAAATCAGAAAGTGATTGAAGAAGCTCCGAGCAGCTTTGTCATTCCTGAGATGCGTCGCGCAATGGGAGAGCAAGGTTCCTCTTTTTCTGCCAAAAAGTCTTTTCTTTGATGAAAAGCTCATTTTTGTGGAATTCCTATTTCAGCATGTTCGCTTGCATTAGCTGTGGGTTACGATTCGGCAGGAACTGTAGAGTTCTTGGTCGATTCGAAGAGAAACTTCTATTTCCTGGAAATGAACACGCGTCTACAGGTTCAATTAATGACATATTTTTAAAATTTTCTAAATTATTGTCTGTGATGTTGAACACTTAGGTCGAACATCCAATCACTGAATGTATCACTGGAATTGATATTGTACAACAAATGTTACGGGTTGCTTATGGCCACAAGCTTCCTCTCACGCAGGATCAAGTTCCACTGAGAGGATGGGCTTTCGAAAGCAGAGTCTACGCTGAGGTTTCTTGTCATATTTTCTCTTTTTATTTTTTTTACGTCATATTTAGCAGGGGTTTCAATATTGGGATTGTGTTTCAAAAAGGAATCAATTTGTAGTTCGCGTCTTCATTTAGCGCTACCGTGTGCTCTTCAGAAATCCTCAAAATCCCTGCTTCCCTTGGTGTTTTTTACGGGAATTCCGCCCGTCTAATTTGATTCCTTTCTAACTCATAGCTCTTTTTTGCGGCATTCCATTTGTTCCTATGTTCTTCACTTTCTCTCTTCCTTCCCGTCGTTCCCGGGCGTTATCTATTTTTTATCCCCAAAGAAGACGTGCTCGTTCTGTGTGTACATAAACATTGATCGAATTAAGCAGTGATGCAAATATCTACTGTCGGTGTTCACTTGTCTTCTAATGGGTGATAGAATGTTCTCTGGAGTATTGATAACTCTTCACTTGACTCTCCCTGGCAGTAGGTGACTTGATGCATATAGAGCAAAGCGTCTCTTTGTCACCGAAATGCAGCCTGAAAATAGATGGAAAGCGATCGATAGAGAAAACATTACTGCGTATAAATCAGTACCTTATACCTTACCCTATAAGAGAAACATATCATGGGTGAGCCTCAGCGTCGCCATACGGACCCGACCAATAGGTTAGTATTGAATCTCTTCTTTGAGACAGTATTTTGGCTTCTCTGATGTAGCTCGCTACTTTTTTATTTCGCCCTTTTCATCTTAGAGCTTGCGATGCATTCTTCATGTCGGATTTTCGAATTATGAAGGCCCATAGGATCTCTGTACGTTGAAGGAGTGAGGTGATATGTAGAAATATTCAGTTTTGGTGACAGGGGCAGTGGATAGCTTAGTTTTGATGATTGCTGTTTTCTGAGACCGAAATAATCATCTATGCACAGAACCCGACTGTTTAAAGGCGCAGTTCACGACTGCAGTCGTTCTGAGATTCTTCATGAGGATGTACCTGTGACTCCCAAGGATAGCACAAGGGGCGCTGTCGGGTCGAGAAACGACCCAGATAGCTCGTAACAAGGGCCCCAGAACCGGCTTAGCTGACGTACACGCCCCAGGGCGGACGAGCTCTCATGGCGTTGTAGAGGCTGAAAACATTGCACCATTCGTACCAAGGGACATTTGTTGCACGCAGCTAGCTTACAGTAGCCAGCTGTACGCAATGGCACTCACATTTAGACAGCTCTTCCTAATATCCATTAAATGCAACTTTTGTTGCCACACTCTCGTGCAACCTCAAATTTTCTTGCCTTTTTTTAGCCTTTTGATTCTCTGGATACGCCGATTTCTGCGTTTTCTTCATCACTTTTGCATTATTAAGAATTATCACTTCCATTATTTGTCTAGGGCTAGGTATTCAAAATGATGAACTCTGCCTTCAAGACAATTATACAGAACAAAAATTTGGTCCGAGTCCATTCCGCTATCACTGCTTCTAGCCACTAG
The DNA here is from genome assembly GCA_900617895.1 of Haemonchus placei. Classification (NCBI taxonomy): domain Eukaryota; kingdom Metazoa; phylum Nematoda; class Chromadorea; order Rhabditida; family Trichostrongylidae; genus Haemonchus; species Haemonchus placei. The sequence continues at coordinate 22,561 of UZAF01017660.1, forward strand.
TAGTCGTAAACTAACACATTGTCGTAGGGTAGGATCTCTGCTCTCATATAAGCCCCCCCCCCCCTACCTCGATAGTGTTAGAAGCTCGTTGAAGGGGTGAAGGACACCATCTCGGTGCAAGGGTGCATACGAGGATAGAGTTCTGTCCCACCATTTTTCCCAAAACCTAGAGCCGAACGAGATCTTTCGGATGGTGAGAATCGATTACACAGTAAGTGTTCAGTGGACAGCGGTAATCACTCGACGAACGAAAGAGCAAATCGAGACGGACTAGCTGGTACACCATAAACTCTTAATTCTAGCATTTCATCGAATCGAGCAGAGCGAGCGTAACTCGTCCAGCGATCTTTCTTCGAAGATCATCTAGTATGAAGCGACGGATGCAAATTATTTGCTGTGACTCGAATTATGTTCGGTGGTCGGGATGACGACCAACTAAGTCTCCATGCAAAGAATGAAGTTATGGCTTCTTCGGGCGTTCGACGTTGAGGCTGAATTTATGGATACTGCCTAATCGAATATGTAGCCTACCATCAAAAACAAACTTGACCTAATTCATATGCAAAATAGGCTACAAAATATCCCTTGAAATTCGAGCTATAGCTCCTGTCTCCGATCGTGTACACTGTTTTCTCTTCCATTACATGGAGACGCGTTTTGCCTTTTCTGCTCGCGGACTATTATTCCTCACCACAAATTATATTTCTGGAATGACGTGTGTGGAGTCTTTTACCCGAAGGGAGTGCTACGCTCTTTGACGGGGAAGATTGAATTCTCAGTGGGAGATTATGGTAGCTGCGTGAAACCACTACCGCTAGCCTTGGAACCCGGGTAGAAATACCGCCTCTCGTGAAACGACCGAGTGCTCCTTTTGATTTTTATGTTAAGTGGGTGTTTTCAGGATCCCTACAAAGGTTTTGGTCTGCCGTCTATTGGCCGCCTATCCAAATATGTTGAACCTCGTCACGTTGCCGGTGTGCGCTGTGATTCCGGAATCCGTGAAGGCTCTGAGATCTCCATCTATTACGATCCACTGATTTGCAAGGTTTGTATTGAAATTTTGAGATTAGAGTTTCCTCCTAGATGAGTTCCTATGCTGTTCTGAGCGAATTATTTAACCTTTTCTTCCAGCTTGTCACTCACGGTAATGATCGTCAACAAGCATTGGATCGCATGGTCGAAGCTCTTGACAACTACGTTATCAGAGGTGTACGTTTTCCCCTCTTCTGAGGTATTTACTGCTTAAATGGGAAGATTGCCAAGTTCACCGCTTCAGGTGACGAACAATATTCCTCTTCTTCGTGACATTTGCCAAGAAGAGCGTTTCCGAACTGGCAACATCACCACTAAGTATGTCCCTACTTCCCAATTAGAAGCTCTTTTCTTTTGTAATTTCTATTTCTAGGTATCTTCCCGAAACATACCCTGAAGGTTTCCAAGGTGCAACTTTGAATGAAGAAGAAGAAGAGACTATTATTGGTATCGCCGCGGCTCTGAACGCACGCAAACTAGCTCGTGGAAATAAGTATTTGAACCACACTAGACAAAGATCCACCGCTGTCGACCCTTACAGTAAGAAATACAGGTATAACATGCTATGTTTTTGTTATTTAACTGTCAGCTTTCATGTCCTATTTATGGTGGTAGTGGAATATTTTATTGCGGGCCTAAGGAGAACAGTTAGAATCTAAAGTAGCAGCAGCAATTTTTCCTTGATCCCTTCCTCTTTAACATTACCGATTACCACCCCTACCGTACATAAGCTCCTCTCTATACGATAATGAGAAATTGACACTGTCCGACTGGCATAATTCTGGTTCACCCAGGGTTTAATACTTTGGAAGGTGCAGTTCATGCAATTTTGTGAAGCTCTTTTTCTTTTTAAAAGTAGTGGAAACAGGGCTTACGTGAGATTTCCGTAGCGGAACTGGAATCTGAAAAGGTGTTCGGACGAACGCAGTTTCTTTCTGTGCTCTTTCATCAAGAATTGGGTGCAGTATGCAAAAAATGGAGGAAATTGCCTTTTAGTGCCATAATTGAATGGAAGGGAATTGGCTCAACTTTTTCATTTGGATGATATAGGGCGTGAACAATCAGGGCAGTATAGAATATCGGAATACCACAGTATAAATGCACTGTTCAGACCAGATTGTTAGGTGTTTGGTTTTCAAGGTGTGTTCTCCATTGTGAATGGTGCAACCTATACAACGTCGGTAGAACACGTCCACCTTTGGGCGTATATGTCCGCGAAACCATTCTTAGAGCCCTAATGGCATCATATATAGGCGGTTTTTTGACCCGATATCGTCCCACACGGCTTACTATGGAGCCACTGGTTCTACCTAATTGGAAATCTCGGATTCATTTTTCTTCTAATATTTGTAAAATTTTACTGAACTCGGTAAGTAATTCATGTAAAACGGCGTATATTTTCGTGTTCTCTGCATTCGCACAGTATCTGTTGGTTTCCCAAGCTGTACAAAAAATGTACGCTTATGACGGTAATGGTGTTTTTTGTATGTTCTTGAACACACGGAAAATTTTGAAAAAAAAAGATAAAGTACTTATCGTATAAAATTAAGAGGATCCCACACAAATAATTCCGAAAATTAAGCATTACTGATTACAACAAAACCTCGCTAAAAACTTCGTTTTTGACAGAATTTTTTTTTCTCTGAAAGGTCTCGTTCCGGATGATTGATTCACACAATTGAGTTGTCGAAAGAAAAGCGTCTGTGACTGATGACTGGTGTAAACTACTGTCTAATTTGTGCTGATCTTGATGAGATGTGATCAATTGCTCTTGATTTCCCTTTCTTCAGGTTCACAGTACAGTTGCCTAGTCATGGTGAAAATGGCGAGAAGAAAAAAATCCACAATGTCGAAGTGTATTTCGAGAACGCTGATAAAGACAAGGCCAGGGTAAGTTAATTAATCGCTCTCAAAGATGGCGCGCGCGAATGTGGTGGTTGAACTTGATGAGAAATATTAGAAGGCGCCGATAGCCGAAAGCAGCTGGCAGACTAGACGATGCAAGGCATTTGTGGGGCAAAATGCCACGATCAGTTAACAAAATCTCTAGAACAAAAGTATTTCGGGTTTAAGTGGATATACGTATTGTTAGTGTACCCATGAAAGTGTCCAGCTGAAACAAGAAACGGTTGGGCCAACCGCCTATCGACGACGTTCTCAGTGTCATTAGCCTCTCATTATCCACCAGCATCTACTATAAAAATACACGACATAAATCGAAATAAATAAGAAATAAATCGTTATCTTAGATACCGCCTCCGCGGTAGTTTATGGTAAACTTTGGGTATTTGGTTTACAACCATGTCTTTTCCAGATTCTTGTTGACGACAAAAAAATCTCAGTCGAAGGGGATCTCAATCTTGCCAACCCCGTCATTCACTTGAGCACCGGAAAGCAACAGCGGATAGCAACACAAATTGTTGGAAAACGCGCAGGAGAGATCACTGTACTCTTCAAAGGTTCGCCTTTCAAGGTGAAGGTACTCCCTGAGCAGGCTCTTGAATACCTCCAATACATGAAGGAGAAGCCGAAGGTCAGTGAAACTTGTTGCTGAGTTTTGTGATTTTTTGCCTCATTGCTGTTGTTGTTTAAGCTTGATCTGTCCACTGTTGTGTTGGCACCTATGCCCGGAGCAATCAAGTCCGTTACTGTGAAGGTTGGCGATATGGTTAGCGAGGGTCAGGAGTTGGTCGTTATGGAGGCTATGAAGATGCAAAACAGCTTGCACGCAGGAAAAACGGGAAAAGTACGTTTCTTTGGGGATCGAACCGGCACGGGGAGCTTTTTTGTAACTGTTCAATTTTCAGGTAAAAGCTGTCCATGTTAAAGTTGGTGACACCGTCGATGAGGCGCAAGTGCTGGTAGAACTCGAATAAGGGTAATAGCAATCAACGATGTTTCTTTTTTGTAGTCTTTGATATCGGTCTAAGTCATATTCTTCTCATGTAAAAATATTGTCTTTTCCCAGTGTACGTTTCAAAAACCAGAATATGAAAAAGTAGTTTGCTACCTCTTCATGTGTGTCGAAACGATAACAATAAATAAAATATTTCCCTTCAATTCAAGTTGTCATGTATTTGTTTCAGTCTCGGGCTAACGCCCAAGTTTTTTTTTTGTTCTCAAACTCATTTTTCAATTTGATTGTTCCGATTGTCAACATGTGATAGATTAACCCAGAGATGCATATGTAATTTTGACTTCAACCTACTGTCCGTACTTGAACTGTGTGGTTGTTTAAAGGGTTGTCTGATTACAGGCATTGTCAAAATAGGTGCAAAATGTATATTGTGGCAAACGCCATTTCTTCCACGGTTCACTTACAATGGGCTGGTTTCGTAAGTTGGTTTCTGGCTAGCAGCTCGGTGCTCGTCCCCAGTGTACGCAATAAGAACTGAGGTTTTGGTAGGAACGCCAATCCCATCGGGAACGCCTATCTTTAGATGATGTGGAATCAGGAGGTAGTTCCGGAATACGCCGCGTACTTAATTTTCTCTCAGGAGTGCAAAAGTGTATTATTATTTTACGTTTCGTACGGTTCGTTTATTCCAGTCAAGACTCATGGTCAGTAGCTAGGAGTAATGCATACCAGACGACCCCTATTGTTGAAAAAATCGGCTTTAGTTAGCTCTCGTTTCGGGGTGCGCCATGCGCTCGACCCCATCAATAACTGTTAGTTGGTATGGGCTCATGTTTGGCTCGATGTAGCCAACCCCAACGAGGTGAGAGGGAGTCATGATTTAAATTTAATGGAGGGTCTAAAAATCGATTACATTATAAGGGACTTCCACCGAAAGGTGCTCGATCATAGTTCTCCTACACCAGAAATGTAAAAAAAGAAGGTTATTTTTTCCTCGTTCTCTGCAGGAAAAAAGAATAAACAAAGCCGCAGATAAATGCAAACGGGAAATGATGAGATATCAATCAAAGCTTTGTTTCTTAGCGGATCTTTTGGGGTTGATCAACTTTCTATCGTCAAGTTCTCAAGACATCGATTCGATTGGTGGTAAAAGCATGCTCATCCAGACTGCTCGAGCTTCAAGAGTCTCCGAAGCATAAGTGAAGATAGAGAGGACAGCATAATCGAAAAGTAAACGTGGAGCTGAGTACTCCTTGTCTTCATCACTGCTCTCCGCCGCTGGTTTCCTTTTGCTCATTTCCTTTAGGAAGTTCATAATCATTCCTCGGCTTAGATACGTATAGCTAGAGCATTCAGAGATATTCGTTCCATTTAGCATAAGGAGAGCATTAGGTTCCGATTCCATTCTCATGAACATCGTCTTCGTTAGGTTCAGTCGTAAGCCGTCTTTCCGCAAGCGCTGTCAGATTCGTCAAGCATTCGATCCACCTGCTCGATGCTAGGAGTTATCAGCATGATGTCGTCTAAAAAGCGGAGGTGATGTAAGTAGGTCCTGTCGACCTTCATTCCCATGCCTTCCCATTCCTTATGACGTATGATGTTCTCGAGAGCGACACTGAAAAGCTTGGTTAGTATCACCTTGCCTAACCCTTCTCTTAACGTTGACAGTGACTTCCTATGCAATTATCTTAGTCGTGAACTTGTCGTAGAGCTCACGTAGTATTCCCACATAAGTTCCCACTTCCATCAAGGCGTCAAAGGTGTGGTGGGGCGATCACGTCATCGGTCGACGGTCATAAGACCAAGCGGATCCTTCGACGTCAATTAAAAACCGTGACAGCAGTCAGTTCAATGTCAGGTTTTCAAGAAAGCTGTGTACGAAAGGCGCAATTCTTCAAGCAAGTAAGCCTACTAAATAACTGTGGTTGGGACAGGGACGCATGAAGACGTCACTTGCGCTCGGTCGATGAACGACATGACAACAGGTGACAGATGTGACAAATAGCAGAGAACCCCACTCCACCACCTGTCGATCTCCCAACCGATGTTTTTGTGAATCAAATTAATGTACTAGGTAAGATATTCGCTCGCTCCAATCTTCACAAGGGATGGTATGCGAGGCCTTACTGGCCATACTTGGCGAAAACGCGACGCACCAATCCTGGCTGTGCGGTAGATTGGTTCATCGAAATCCGCTGCGCCGTGCAAGAGCTAAAAAGCTTCCAAAGCGCTTGGAATTATCTGTCCAGTTCGCCTTTCCGCCGGGGAACCGTTGAAGCTCCCTCACACCGAACCCCTCACAATGCAAGTGCAACAACCACGCGAGACAGTGGAAGTAAACAAGTGCTAGAGCGCCCTGAGGGCGTATCCTGATAAGACATATCCAACTAAGCAGTATCGACTGCCGCATCGCACGAATAAATGCGTTGCGTGCCCATCGAGCGCGCCAACGGAAGTTTGAATGCGGACTTTGTTAAATTAGGCGTCATATTCTGTGTTGCGCGTGCTTACTATGATTTGCACCTTAATTAACGTCTATGGCGGTTAATTAGTAAACTACGCAGTCAAGTCGTGGAAGCTCGCCTTTCTCTTCAAATATATTGCATTTTCTTAGCTACAAGTCTTCACTAGGGCAGTAAAAACCTGATGTAAATGGCCTGGGCCCGATTTCTTGCGAGACTCCTAGGGTTTTGTACGGATGTTACTTCCTATTGTTTGTGATTTGATTTTTTGGATACTATTCACTGTTCATTCCAGGAAAATGGAAGTTTCCAAGTAGATTGGCAGTTTCCAAAAGTTGCCCACAAACTCTGTCTGAATAGAATATTTTCCTTCAGAGGTTAGCGTCGTACCCAATCCATGTTTTATTATGGGACATAGAATTTTGATTTATATACAATGGGATCGAAGATACTGTTGTTCAATATGAAAATGGAAAGTTTTCCTCCGATCACCTGAGATGTCCAAAGGGTTTTGCCTAAACGATTAGATTAGGATACTTTTCATGCACCAAACTCAAGTTAACTATGCTCAGATGGCCTGATATACTATTGCTTAGACTGCTGGCTTTTGTTGGAAGCAACAAAACATTTGTCTTCCTATTCGGTTCGGACCAGTGTTAGACAGATTCTTGTACCGAACAAATCAATAGGAAATGAAAAAAGCAGTACCTGGTTGTGTTGTCTTTCGCCGCCACATCGTGATGAATGTTGTTTTTCTGAGTGTTCTTCGATCGGATGTTATAGTCATTAATTTCAGCATAACTACTCCATTGCCCCAAAATTATGATTTGGAGTAGTTTGCTACTTTGTAGTCGGACGAGAATCCGGCCGACAGCAAGTTCGACACTCGTCCACTCGGTCGTTTTTAGTTCGCTACCGAAGGTGAGATACGTTTTTAGATCCCTGCTCCCTTCTTTGGCATGGTATTTCTACCTAGATGTTCGTATCCCATAGCACGGCCCATAAATGAAAGGCTAGCGTACTGGTCTCCCTCCCATTCGCTCCACATTGTCGGCGAGTAGTGGAGTATTAGAGTTATGGAGCTTTTATTTGAATCAAATTTTCGTCACTACCTGATCTTCTCAGTAAGTGATGCAGTACTGAGATCGAAACTTCACCTGTTCGTACCTATTCAGAGTGCCTGAAACAGTTTTGCAGTTGCTCGGTATGAAAAGACTGCTTTACACGTAGCCCTCCCTACTTATTGGATGGCTGTGCTCAGGTCGTTGAAGCTTTGAAGAACACGTTTAGTTATTTTATTAGCAATTTTTCTTGATTCGAAGTACTCGGGGCAAATTAGTGGCTGAAGTTCATTAGCACTCGAAGAGCGTATTTAAAAAGCCGATATTGCTTAAGCAATGTTACTTTTTTGGGCACTCGCACCTTTGGCATAATTCAGTCATCATAGGCGAAACCTCTTGAAGAAGAAATGCTACGTGAAGTACCGCAGCGATCGATTCTCGAGCTTGGAAGAAAGAAACCGAAGAAAAGGATCAACTTAGTAGGTTTGTAACAAAGTTTTCTATTTTGTCATCGCCGCTCATATTTCAAAACGTTACACTTGTTTTACGTTGTAAATCTCTTCACGGTTTACCTTGCAAAGTACAGCATAGTTACATGGGCTCCAGATTGAAATAATGTTGCTCTCATTCTCATAAAATGATTTGACCTTCGTTGCAAATGTTTATTATCTATCAAATCTTCTATCTTATTTTTGTAATTGTAGTTCCTGAAACGGAGCTACAGTTGTGGACAAAAATGGAACCTAGAGGACTGCTATCTGCTTATTTGCAGTTATCAAAGTCGAAGCTTACTATGCTGATCACATCTACCGGTGTGTCTTTGTTTTTTTTTNTTTTTTTTTGTTTTCTGTCCTGCCATTTCCTTTCAAATCTTTGCGTTTTTGTAGCTGTAGCCGGTTTTCTTTTGGCACCTGTAAGTATATCAGTAGTCCCTTTTGTGGCATGTGCGGCAGGTATATTTTCCTCTTATGTTTTATAATCTCTTTTAGTACAGAACTCTTGTGTTTGTAATAAACATATGTGTTAACATGGTATACTTTAGTGTAATAGAAATGGGTAACTGCCATTTTCGCTAAAAAATAATTATGTAAAGTGCTTTTATAGGTACTGCTTTACTGTCCTCTTCCGCTAATGCTTGCAATCAGTTGCTTGAAGCCCCTTATGATGCTCAAATGAAACGGACGCAAAGTCGTGTTCTTGTTGTTCACAGGTAGCATACCGGTTCCGGTACTGCTTGCAGCAACAGTAGTTGAATCAGTATCTCCTTTTGAAAATCCTTTTTGAGGTTTTCGCCGCTTCATGCCCTTTCCTTTGCCGGTGTGGCAGCCGTAGCTGGTACTGCAACGCTATGTCAGTTGGCAAATCCTCTTGCTGCAACACTTGGAGTGTTAAATCTCGTACTATACGCAGGAGTATATACTCCGCTCAAACGCACGCATATTGCTTGCACTTGGGCCGGTGCTGTGGTAAGGCTTCATGTTTCTCTTCATATTAACGATGATCCACGAATAATGAACAGTGAAAGACTCCCACTGCATCGTGAAATGCGTATTATTTACCCATTATCAGTGGTTCTGTACATATGACATTTTCATAGGTGGGAGCGATTCCGCCGTTGATGGGTTATGCTGCAGCAACAGGAACGATTGATGCATCGGCTCTTTGTCTTGCCGCTATCCTGTATTGTTGGCAATTTCCACATTTCAATGGGTTATCATGGAATCTTCGAGGAGATTACAGCAAGGTTACTGCCTTTTTACAATTTTTGCTTTATATTATTGAGATCAGATGTATAGATTAGTTTTCATCCTGTTCCCATTGCCCTTCTTTGCGTAGATCATAATAGGGAATGCATATTTCGTCCTCAAGGACTTGCCTCAAGTTGATAGAAAAGCAATACTAAGAAGAGGCTAAGGTTGTGAATATGTCAAGCATCTTGTTCTACTGATTCAATCGGAACGTTCTCTAACGTTTCGTCTTAACCATGGTAGAGTTTTGAGCAAAGCTCAGGACTAAGAATTCGCAAATTCCAACCCAGATTCATATAATGTCAATGGTTGGTTTCTTTGTCTCGTAGCATTCAGCTCTTGTCTATGACCTTCTTCTCTCTGACCATTTTGCGACTGTAAAACCCTTGAAATAATAACATTACTCCTGAATGATGTCTTCTGCTTGAGCAACATAATTTGCAATAATTGCAAAATCTTATTACGTAGCGTCCCGTATAAGAAGCCGTTCGGTAAAATCTCGGTAAAATGGTTTTGAACATGAAAAGAAAAATCTTTTCAAATTCTAAACCAAAACATTACTTGACCGTGTTTTTGAGGGACGTTTTCAGGCTGCAAATAGTTTCGCCTTCCATTTCCTGTAGTGACAATATTGTGTTTTTATCCATTTTCAGGCTGGATATCGCGTCATGTGTGTTACCGATGAGCGATTGTGTCGAGTAACATCAATTCGACATAGTTTGGCTTTGGTTGGACTTTGCAGTGTTGCTGCTCCTTTGACGAATCTCACTACTGTTAGCTTTGCTTTAGGTAAGTATCTAGTGTTCAAAAAAAAANAAAAAAAAACAACTCTTCAAGTATTTTTGGAATAATCTAGTTTTGATAGGCGGCCCCTCAGTCTTTTGTCATTCTAATTTTCATGTATTCAACTTATTTTCAGTCATATCCATAATCTCATACTGCTGAAAAATGGATGCTGTTTCAGATTCCCTACCTGTTAATGCATATTTATGTTGGTTAGCGTATAAGTTCTACAGTGCTCCAGATGCCAGCAACTCACGCCGGCTATTCTTTTATAGGTTAGTTTGTTCATTATTGCCTCACTAACAATGAGCCTTTCGTTCTCATTAGTTCTGATATTGTTTGTAGCTTGCTCTACCTCCCCTTGATAATGATTCTGATGGTGGTGAGCAATTACGGTCGGAGTGGAAATAAGCAGAAAACCGTTTCTGAAGCGTGATTAAGTGCTTGTTGAGGTTTCCTCGAATGATTCTTCGTATTGTTGATGATTTTGTGCCTTAAGGATTCTAGCTCTTGTGATAGCTTTCCATAGGTTGTATATTTTGTTGTTGGATTCCCTTAGGAGTCTGGCTCTTGTAGATAGCATTCTATAGATTGTATATTTCGTTGTCAGTTTCATCTACCTAGTGAAACCAAAGGCATTATGAGCTCTTGTTATACTTTATAACTTACCTCTGTTTTGTGCCCTTAGTATTCTGTGCATTTAAGGCAGTGGGCACCCTGAGCATTCTAGCGAAGTCATTGGGGTTTGCGCACTATCCACTAGTGGGTTTCTTCTTTTTGGTAGACAGGCGTCTTTGCGGTAGACCTCAAAAATATCGTGCTCAGCTTGCTTACAGCTTTAGATGATTTCTGGAGATCTGCGATCAAAATTTAAATAGTTAGTAACCTCGATATTGTTATCACGGGTCGTTCATACGTTTATAAAAGTTGTTGATTTTTTTGAAGAACGAGCCTAAGTTTTGTAGCTGTTGTCGTGATTGAAAATGTGGAAAAGGTCTACAAAAATGACCTTTTCTGAGCGGTTTTGACCTCCTTCGAGCAGAGCAGCTTGAATTCGTGCGAGAGCTTCAAGAAATTCAAAAAGCTGCGTTATGAGTTTTGCTGTGACTTCTCTTTACCATTGGTTCTCACGCTCTGAATCTTCTGTCACAAGTTTTGTTCTTATGTTGCCCCATTTTCGCTAAAAACCAAATCATTACAGAACCGGCTTACGAAGTTTCTGCGCAACCGGTTAATCCGCGTATAATCTCCTCTACCCTGAGCTCTTTTCACCTTACTCCCGCCCTTTTTCCCTTTTCACTTCGAAATTTTACTGGGACCGTCTTGCAATCTTCCCACCCATAAACAGCCAGGTGTACAGTAGCTATTTACTTTGCTGATTCGTTTCTAGCAAAAGATAATTGTACGTAGCACTTGAAGTAGGTGCCGATGTTGCTTTGCATGGTCTTTGCGGTTGTTTTGTTTGTCATGTCGTGAAGGTAGTCGGAAGCAGGCATTACGCTGTTGGTCTGGTTTTCGACGAAACAATTCAGGAAAGCCACGTTCATCCCACCAGCACGACAAGTGAATGCAGATTTTGCGTAGGATACTGGCATGTCCTATTGTATTTCTGTAAGTTCAGAAATAAATATTTTACCTGACGAGAATTCATGGATTAGAAAGTGATGGCTCGCCTTTGTGCCTACTCTTCGTATTTAACAAGCACCATTGAACTTTATATTTTGGTACATTTCCTTATTATATCATTGATAGGTTTTCATTTATGCATCCTACTCGGCCTACAATGTCAGTATGAGGACTGTAAGCCATGTTAAGAAAGCCTCGAAAACTGAGTGGAGGCATATGTGCGGTCTTGCCAGCGTTGGAGATATAAACAGTGCCCGATATTCTTTAATATGAGTTCAAAGCCAATTTTATGTTATTCCAGAACCTTTTTGAAGGGTTAGGTGCTTAGTTTTTTAGCGCAGCGACTTACGGAACGAGTTGTCCTTCATTTTGAGGGCAACATTGAAACTTGTCCGATACATTTTCATCGATGCGATCTTCTTCTTCTTCTTCAGTAATCGTCCTGTGCGTTTCTAATTTCTCCTGCTATCTGTCTCTTGTGATTAATGTGATCTAAAACTAAGGATTGAGAGTTATTTAGCCAATATTTTTGAAAGTGCACTGCTAATCAATTTCCTAAACTTTTAACATTGAAATAAATGAATGCATAAAGCAAGATGATGAATACTAAACGCCATACTTGCAATCCCAAATGATTCCCCAATTATCTCTCCCCTTTTGTCCCCGTGGCGTCAACCACGACCTTGCCAAGATTGCTCACCAATGTGTCCTATTCCTGCTCACGATTGTTGTTCGTAGTTGAAGAATAAGGAAACCGTGGGTTACACTGTCACCACCACCACCATCGATCAATACCGAATTTTCAGTAGTCCATGCCCGTGTAAATGTGTTCTCCGTGTTTTGTTCTTCTGTCCACTTATTTTTATAAGGGAAAATAGGATTCTAGGAAAAAAAGGTTAATGGAGGGGTGAGGAGAGAGTCAGTTCCATCATCAAATTAACTCGTGGGATCCTTCTTACTAGCCTCTTCATGCCAAAATAGCAGAGTCTTAAACGATTCGAAAACTGTCCCATACCCATACCTATCCACATTTTCGCCACTGACACCATGTTTCTATAAAAAAGTTGTCTCCAGAACAGTCACGAAAATTTCGGACGGGAACCTGGTTATTGAGTAACCCGAATTGAATTGCAACAGACGCAGACTTCATGTTACGTTCCCAATATAACCTCACCTATCACCTGCTCCGCGTCGTAACCAGGCATTCGGGCCAGGACCCATTGCCGGATTATCGTAGGAAACTGCTGTTTAGGCTGGATGTTCGGTTTTCTGCACCTGAAACGCACCTAAGCAGCGCCAGCTGCAGCGCTCACTGACACAAATGAAGTGGCGGGGCGCGGGAATGTTTTGAAAAAACGCGTCCTTTGAGAAAAACATTTTTCACTGTTCCATTTGGAAGTGGTCCAATCTCCCAATTCTGATTTGACTATTAGGTCGTGTACTGTTGCAAGCTCGTAAGCAACACCTCTTGGGTGTGCATTTACGCTATTTCTGAGGCGTTTCGTCATGAGCTTTTGTTTTCTGTTATACTCCGTACACCTAGGATTACATTTGTAAGTTTTTTTTAGAAAAAGCGAACTATTTCTGATTGAAACATTCAGTTCTGATCAGGGCGGCAGTGGTTTTTGTGACAAAAGTGACAAAACCTGAATTACATCGATTGACCTTACTGCCTGTTCCTTCTGCGATGTTTTGCCAACTTGCTGCGTTATACCATTGCAGTAAATACAGAATACATCATGACTTGGCCAGGGGTGTTTCAGTTCATTTTGGGAATTTTTGGGTTTGTCTCTTTTAAATGCTACTTGATGCATCAAGAGATTGAAAAGAACGGAAAAATGGTTTCAACGGTCTTGACTTATTATGCAGGATTTATAATGTCGAGCGTCCGTGACTGTCGTTTTCATAGCTCGAGAAAGGCAAACTCCATTTTTAGTTTGTATATTCATGAGTTGGAGAATCCTTTGTGGCAAGGATAGGTCCAATTCGATAGAGAATTTGATGTAGGTTTTGCAAAACTTCCTTTGTTCCATGAGGTAGTTGAGAAATCGTTTCCTTCAACATCTTCATCTACACTTATTAGATTTTTCTATAATCAGACTGCGCCGACACTGTTTTCAGTTACATCGCTTTCTTTTACTGTTCTTCTACACACTTTCCATCGCATTGATCCACATTTCATCCTTCATTACGAAAGAAACCATTGTCTCTCACTGTACTTTCCTCGTGTAACCGTTTTCCGTTAGAGGTGAGGTTGATCTATCGAGGCTGTACTGGTTCAATATTCTTTCTTTCAGCATCCCGATACTCTAGGACAACAGCTTCTTTGCCTATTCGTGATAATAAGGTAGCGATGGCTGAAGCCGAAGTAAAAAAACCTCTCATTGTAAGCATTTTGCTTAGTTCTTTTTTCCATTTTGTTGAACGACTTTTTCTGCGCTCCACTTGGTGATGTTGAAGTTCGGGTTCATACATTGCTCTGCTGGAAAATCAGCGGTAAAAGACATAAAGAGAACAGAGTTGCTGAAGTGTTTGTGGCGCTTCGTTTAATATCATATCTAAAAAGTAACGAAGAACAACAAAATCATAACGACTATGTATTAGTCTTGCCTTTGCTGACGCTGACTGCATCACAAACCTTTCGAAATATCTAGATTGGTATGATTGAATCGAAAAATGCTCTGGGCACATCCGTCGTATGTTGCAGACTTGATTGCCGTTAAAGGCCTTCTTGTTCTATATTTAAATCAATTTGATGGGTAGATATTATTTTTCCGCATTGCTTTGACTTATATGCCACAGTTGCTGCGAACAACTCCAATACTTCTCAAATCGTTTGACTTTCTGATGACCTTTATTTCTTTTTATGCATACGCCTAATCTTGTATCATTCCTGGATGACAGCGACATCTCATGCTCTTAACTTGTAAACGAGTGTAAACGTGCTGTTTACTTTAGTGTAACATAATACTTTTACGAGTTTTTCTTTGTTTCTTTAAGATAATGAAAGTAGAATTCGTCTATATAGTGAGGAGAATAAATGACTCTCCTCCGTTTTATACCATCGACGCCGCAGTGAAGTCACATGTTCCCAGCGTGTTAATTCAATTCCAATGAAGTTTTTCTATGGGACTGCAGCTCACTATAGGGTTTTCGGCTTCTTCTAGCTATTAGTTGCAGCTTCCCTTTTCGTCAATATCATTTTCCTGTTACACTAACCAAGTACTAACCTTCGGCACTGCATATCCATTGCCTCACGATTTACAGCTACACTCTATAACCCAACAAGGGGGACAACGTCACAGTGTCTTCGAGAATGAACCAACCATTTCCATTTAGGATTACTTTTATTAATCTACTCCTCATGGCTCTTCGTTCCATGTCCTTGAAAGAGTGATTAAGAGCCAGACAGTTTTCTGCTTCATATTTCTCTTGCATACCGTTGGTTGTAACTTATTTGACTCGCTCACCTTGCACACTCTGTTTTCAAACTCTCCATTGAGTTCGAAGATTCCAGTGAGGTCTTAATCGGAGTACAGTACGCTACACAATGGGCTGCTATTGAATATCGAAAGTGTCACACTCAAATTCTGAATGTTACAGCAACTGATACCAACAAGTTACGTCCTAGCGCACTCAGTATGTATATTTTTCTAAATTTATTCCTCGTGGCAGGTTTTTTATTTTTATTTATTTATTTATTTGAATACACCCAATGGTGTGCCATACAACATGAGGGCATGGACTCTGAAGCAATTCTTATGTCAACAACAACAAAAAAAAGAAGAAGAAGAAGAAGAGAAAGCCTAGAGGGAAGAAAAGTA
>UZAF01017661.1:11140-22125 GCA_900617895.1 Haemonchus placei
AACTACAACCACTGCACTCCCGTCTTCTCGCAGCAACTTCAAGGCACCTTCTTCTACCATGAAGTCTGCCACTTTCAGTCTTTTTGTCATGCCAGACAACTTGACTTCTTCATCCAGTCTATTTGCCTTCAGACTTTCCAAAACTCTGCCATAGTATTCATCATTTTGCAGCTCTCTCAGCCACTCTGACCCTTCTACCTCAGACACCGAGCAAACAATCTTGTCTTCTCCTGGATTGGGCACTTCGTCTACCTTCCCATCCGCTGGGAGTCCTCTTGAAAGAGCGTCGGCAACGGCATTCGCCTTGCCTTTTACGTGTTCAATGCTGAGCTTGTACTGCTGAACCTCGAGAGCCCATCTTAGCACCCTTGCGGAAACATTTTGCCTCTTGAAAAGGACCGTGAGGGGCAGATGGTCGGTCCTCACTATAACGTGCATGCCATACACGAAGAAGTGGAGCTTTCGCAAAGCCACTACAATACTCAACGCCTCCAAATCGGTTATGTGGTAATTCCGCTCTGCCTTTGAAAGCTTTTTCGACACAAAATAAATGGGATGCAGGAATCCGTACTGTCCCTCTTGGGACAGAACAGCCCCCACTCCAACTCGAGATGCGTCCGTGTACAGAATAAACGGGCGCGCACCGCTCCTTGCCGCCTCAATGTCTGGCTGTGCCAAAACAGGCGGCTGCATCAGACTGGCCTTCAGTTGCTCAAAAGCTTCTTCTTCTGACTTATGCCATCGCCATGGCGCTTTGTTATTGGTCAACTCGAACAAGGGACGTGCGATACTTGAAAAGCCTAGCACGAATTTCCGGTAATATCCGCACAAGCCCAAAAAGGTACGCATTTCCGCCAAACACGTTGGGCGTGGATAGTACTGAATTTTCTCGATTTTAGCGGGATCAGCATGAACCCCTTCAATATCCACTTCATGGCCAAGGAAGGCCACTTTCCTCCCCAACAGCATACATTTCTGCGGCTTTAGCTTCAAATTTGCCCGTTTCATAGCCTCTAGAACGGCCCTCAGCACCTTCATATGCTGCTTCTTGGTTTCCGTGGCGATCAGCACGTCGTCAATGTACACGAAAACGTCGTTGCCTATCATGTTCCCTAAGACTGAGTCCATGAGTCTCTGAAACCTTGCTGGGGATGTGCACAGGCCAAAGGGTAGGACTCTAAACTGGAACAAGCCCTCGGACGTTACGAACGTTTTCACGCGCGGTTTTGCCGCGCGACTTTCACGCGCGTTTTTATCGCGCGATTTTGACGCCTGCCTAGGAATGAAAGCAGGACAAATGATGTATAGGCGGAGACAGTCGATTGCAGGATGCACGCAGTCGAAGAAGCCGAGCAGCGGTGTTCTCCTATTGTGCCCGTCATTATTTATAGGCCTCTGCAGGTCAAGAGTTCGCCTATGGATCAGAGATCTGGCGGGAAAAATACGTTCAATGAGGGGCAATAGTTATCGACGTCCGTTCTCGCTGATTGTTTTTTCTAACAAATAGGACGGAACATTACAAAAATAATCCTGACACATAGCGCAAGCTGTTCCAATGCATTAATTGAATCAGAATGATGATTGTATTGTCCAAATAACCGCTTTATCCAGAACCAGCATTGATGATGTGACCATTTGGTGGAGAAATCTGATGTCATCTGATGACGGTTATGCCAGATCCTTGAAGCCATATTCTATAAATCTTAACGATTGACAAACTTCAAAAACTGCACCAGACTATGGAACATAAGATAAGGATTATAAGAGTCTTTTGATATGATTTTATGCCGCCCCTCTCTCGAAGACAGAAAAATAGAGCGGAAAGGTGTCCAGAGGACTACAAAAATAATATATATGTTATGTTTTGGGTAAAAATTTTTCTCTCATCGAGCTGCATCCGAAACTGCCACATTTGCCCCGTTTCAAAATACTTTCCAAAGATTTTGTAGTGATTTCAGCCAATCTGTTGCAAAATCCCATGCGACCGTTCCTTGTCGACACCAAAGTCGTGTCGACAAGGAATGTTCAACTTAGACCTCACACTTCTACGAAATACCACCCTTTCTTATCTATAGATCCTCCTAAAGACCTCGCCTTCCTATCACGATCTCCTTATGACCCTCTTACAAGATTCAACTTGACCTCTTCCCCCCACCCTTCCTATCAACCAATTCCTACCCTTTCATTTTCTCACGTCGAACTTCCGATCCTGCATTTCATTCATACTTACAGCTTGGTAAATCAGCTTTAATACTCACCATCACACCTGCCTACTCAACCTTTCACATATCCATTAGTATATCATGATACTATGAAACAGTCTTTTCTTACTCCTGATTCAGAACGATATGAGCAAACTCCGTCTGCAAGATACGAACGACAAACGGAATCTTCTTGAAAATCCATCACAAATCAATAACAACAAAAATCACAGATCAATTGTGTATCATTTCTTCGATGTCGCCGAGGATCTCGCCACGCATAAGCACAGGATTCCAGTTAGCATTGGCCATTTGTTATGATACATACTTAGTAGAGGCATTCTTAGAAGCTGTTCCGAAACAGCATTTCAAACGTGAAAAATGATTATCTGAGAGGGCATATGAGATGCTTTTTTCTGATGTGCTGACACTACAGGCGAACGCATTGGAAATTTGATGTGGAGAATGGTTCCTTCAGCTCACACTTCGTCGGGTGTGGTACGTTAGGAACGAAATGGTCACGTTGCGGTGAGAGGGGCGTCGCGCGCGAAGGAATGTAGCAGGATGCAGCAGTGGGTAAGAAACACAAGAACAAAAGCACTAATAGTAGAATTATGCAAAAAATAATGATCGCATATCGATTGCGCTGTATGAAGAACGCTAGAGCTGTAATAATTGAGAATGAATGGTCCGCGACAGGTGCGTGCGGCGAATCGATTACCCAAAATCGTTCCTAACGCCCGTTTCCCCACTTCGTCAGTTGGGAAAACTTATCTTTCAAAAATTACCTGATAGATATTGACAATGGACCCTTCGAAGAAAAATTTTAATATAATAAACATGGAATGATGCTTCACACTGGATTACTACTACAGATTATTGTAAATGAGCAAGCTACGCCTTCGTTCACCTCCACTGGATCAGTTGCAGTATCATTTTTTTCATTTTAGGTTCTACACCACACTAGTAAACAAGATCAGCAAGAAGGAAAAGTAGCGAAGAAATATTGCATCTATTGCCCCAAAAACAGTCTCGATTTATCGCAAAGCCTCTAGCGACTGGATCAGGCTCCCAAAAAGTTCTTAGGACGGAATCAAGAATTTGAATTTTCGAATAAAATTTCGAACACATCATTGGCACAACATTGGAATCGTAATAATTTTGTTGGATGGCTTGATAGATAGACATCGATAGCCACGATTCAACCAAAAAAGGAAACTGTAAGAAAATGGAACTAATGGAACTAACGCATGGATAGCCTTGCCAGCGATTGCAGTCAAGGAAAGTACTGTGACAACAGGCTAGTGTTGACCTGAACATCAGAAATCAGGAGTGGCACTTGCACCAATAGAAGTTCAACGAAAATGTTGGCATGAGAACTACAGGTCAGGAAATGCCAGCCAGGAGGTCGCGTTGGAACGGTGCAGTTGGAATGTCTCCTTTTCAGATTAACTCGATTCTTCTCAAGCCATCATCTTGTCTACAACATTAACTTGCTATCTACACCATACAGTCAACACAGATATCGTCTTGGGTGGGGAGTCTCTACCATGGTTTGAAAACAAACACTACTATTCTCTCAGTAGGAGAATCACACGCTTCGCAATGCCGGCTTCCAACACTTTCGTTTGGTCAAGAAATGAGGTTCCCAATGAATTTCTTCTTCATCTAACCCTGTCAAATCCAATGAGCCTTTAAAGGAACCTCATAACCTGCGTTCTCCTATCAGTATGGTTCTATTTTAGAGGGAGAGTGCATGAGAACCTTGATAGCGCTTCGTTATGAATTCATGCCATGATTGTCACAGTTCTTGAAAGGGAGGGCTCATGAGTTTTGACAATGACTTAAACTGCTTATGAGCATCAAAATCAAAAGGGAAGCATTCTTGCCTTCTCTATTCTCATTCAATATCAAAAATTTCCTTTGGAGCTTTCTCGTTATCGCTCAGTTTTCGCGGTTTTTATGACGGATTCCTGAACTCGTTTCTCTAAAAGGTACATAAGTTTGAGGTTGATCTTAACAACTACTTTTACTGGGAATCTCAAGAGCTGAACCCAGACCTCACGTAGGCATTTGTTTTGTGGAGCCAGCTTTCGAAACGTGACCTTATTGGAACTGAGGAACCTCGTCGAAAACGGGCAAGACCTCTTTTGAGGGGAAACGGGCTATCTATGCGATCATTATTATGGGCATAATTCTATTGTTAGTTCATTTGTTCCTGCATTTCTTATCTGCTACTGCATTCTGCCATACTCCTTCGCGCGCGACCTTCCTTTCGCCGCGACGCGAAAATTTCGACCCTACTGCACAACACCCTCTTTTGTGGCTTCAAGATTATAGCTTAACAACACAAAAGGATAATGACAGTCACTTTGTGGATCAAATTTTTAGCTTCCTTTGACAAATTGGCAAATAGCCAAACAGTTGAATTGTTATTTGGTGTGTGATGATGGATGGGAAATGGAACTAGGTTTATCTGTTAAAAAGGGAAGCAAAACTTTTCTTGAATTTTGTGTACATGTTGTATTCGAGGCACCACTCTGATTGGTGCTTGTTAGTAATCGACCAACCACAGGCTACCATAACATGAGCAGTGTTTCTCTACTGCGATTGCGGTAGTTACTGAAGACGATTTCAAAGTGAATGGTTGTCAAATAGTTGTATCCTAGTTCTCAAACGCGCCAGCATTTCCCGTCGGAACAGTAACTTCTTTCTATTTTTTCAGGAAATCATCCCGATCGATTGCTTTCAGATGCACGTGTCGTCGATTTTCGTTTTCACCTTGGTCCTCAATGTTTACTGTATTCAAGTCAGAATTAAAGACCAGTATTCTAACGATAAAAGTACAAGTTCACGTCCAGCTGTTGTGATCCGTACTGGCACAGTCACTGTCAACAATCCGAAATTACCTTCAACCATCTCAGGTACTAATCGGACGGTTATTCTCGATTTTATGACCGGATGGAATATACTTCATGCTAAAAAAGCAACACCTTCATTGGGAAAAGTTCAAAGCTTTCTAAATTTTGACTTTTCCTATACTTTCCAAGTATAGGAACTTAGAAAGTATAGGATAAAAGTCAAAACTTAGAAATTCCTAGAAGGTTAGACTGCCAATTTGAGCCGAATAAAATAAATATTTGAAATACTGAGTGCCCATATGAAACTACCACAGTTACCAGTTCTCCTAGAATCAGGTTAGGGCTTCAAAGCTATTTTCCCTCATCAACGCAGCTGTTCTTCTAACGAAGAATACGTAGAAATGGGAAATGTTGCTGTTGGAACGAAGATATCACGATTAATTTTCTTTTTCAGCTCGAACACTTCCAGCGGAAAAGCAGTCGAACCTTTTGAGAGTGTTGATCATCGGAAGTAAACAAGATGTCCTCACTACAACAATTCTGAGGAAAATCGCAAGCATTCTCGGTGATGCCCGCCACCGAGTGGTGAGTGGAACATGTTCATGTTACCAAAGCCAGAGGAAGAAAATTAGGCTATCAGCAGAAGGACTCCCAGGCGGGTAGCCAATGTGTTCATTATTCTGGCGCATAGCGTTCCACTTTGTCCACTTCAACCAAATGATGGTATTCTATCTCACTGAGTCAGTGTATCTACTTTGTATTCTACAGTGAATAGTCGTTTAAACCAGTACTGCAGTCTCTGTGTTCCCAGGGAGACGGGCGTTAGGAACGATTTTGGGTAATCGATTTGCAGCACGCGACTGTCGCGGACCACTCATTCGCCGTTATTGCAGCTNCATTTCGTTCCTAACACACCACACCCGTGTTCCCATTATCGATGAATGAGGTTCACCATTTTGAGAATTCCATTTCATCCCTCAGTAAGGGAGAATATTAATCAGAGCAGATCGCAGACAATCTATGTTTTAGAACTACCCCACAGAAAACGATACTGAATCCACAAAGATGAGGCTCAAGCTGCGACATCGGAACCCAAAAATTCCAAATGTAGGAAACCGAAACCGGAAACCGAACCTTGACTCAATGCCGAATGACCTAACCGAAGGGAGACCAACGTACCCTCAACCGACCACATTTTATAATATAACCCCATCAAAAGTCTAGAAAAACTTTATCACTTTTGTGAGAGAATTTCCACAATCGCTTAACCCTACTTCTAGACTCTATTGTCGCCGTTCACCGGTTCATCAGCAACAGCCCCGTCCGGACAGTATACCTCAAAGGTAATGGACTATCGTTAAGCAACTCAAAAAGCATGCGCTTAAAAATTTCATTGATAAATCCACTCACCAATCCTTCCAGAATATCGACTATGTGGTGAAAAGTGAAGCTATCGTTAATGCATGGGACCAGTTCAGTGTGCTGGAACGTATACGAACCATAAGAAGGACATCTCACGACATGATGACTTTTTGTGAAAGTAAGACTAATAATTACCAAGTATTTCTGTACAAAAAAATTTCAGTATTGTTTGATTGTAACTTGGGAAAGTAAGGCAGAGGTGGTGTAGTGGCAAGTGGCGCACTATCCTCACGCATGGTCACGGGTTCGAGTCTCAGCCCGATATCCACCCAAGCCAACTGAACCTCCATGCCTCCGGGGACGCTTAATCGTTACCAGACGCATCCGCGAGGATAGAAGCACTGACTTCAACATCGGCTGGCCACCGCAAGTTATTGTATAGGCCACATACCCATTCATTACGCCACTAAAATTTTGAATGGAAGCCGAATGCGTAGACGCATCCCTTTGACGGGATCGATTTATGCCCCAGGACTTCATCATTTATCCTAATTTGGTAAACTAGAAATGCTTGATATCCACAAGCACATTCAAAAGCTCAATCCTCGAATGTGTAATTAAAAAAGGAGCAGTGGACTCGACGTCACACGCTCACATGAATGCAGTCAAGAGGTGCCATTGCGGGTGGCATCCGAATTGGGGTGCCTACGGAAGAAGCACAGAGTGCGATAGCCCCACTACCTGGTCTTTCTGTTTAGACTCGTTGCTGCGTTTTCTGCCCCATACCCACAAATGTCCGTTGCGCGCGTCCGCTGCAGGTCGTAGGTAAGTAGGTCACCCCGTCCCCTTCGCGCGCGGCGCACCCACTGAGGTCTCGCGGTGACATTGTAGGACCACCAAGTGTTAGTGGATCAAATGATTTGCATTTGTCCCTTCTCTTTGGGCTGACTGCCATGGACCAAGAGCGAATCGTATGCTTCACTGACAACTGCGACGTCTGTCAAGTATCGCGGGCGGGCCTGACACATGCGACGGCTGCGGCGTGACCTAGTTTTGAGGGACGCGCACAACGATGCGCACCCGTCCCATACCCGCCCATATCATTCTGTTCCCTAGATAATCGTAAATACAGTTCCCCGTAAAGAGAGTAAGCATTACAGAAGTTTTTGGTCGTATGGATGTGATCGATTGGATGCGAAATGAGAAATTCGACATTGCAATCACAAGTGGCGCCACGTGCTTTCAACCACTACTCCGTATGGCCGGCATAAGGAAGTATGCCATTTCAAACATGTGACTTATTTCTTTCAGCAACTTTTGGTATAAGGATGAAGCCTTTGCGGGTTGATCAATCCCGTCGGAGAAATGCGCCCCGCATTCAACTTCCATTCAGAACCGTAGTGGTGTATTCAATACGTATGTGGTCTATACAATGACTTGCGGTGGCCAGCGGTGATGTAAGTCAGGACTTTTATCCTCTCAAATGGGGCTGGTGCAAATTGACCGACCCCGGAGGGATGGAAGGCTCAGTTGAAATATCGCAGAGCCAAGTCACAACTACCGATTGGACGTCGTGGGGGCAGTACTTCGCCCCGTTATCCCAAAAACGGCAGTGGTTCCGTGAAGGCTACCCATATCCTTCCACTGGGAATTCGAACCTTTCCCTATATAGCGCACGACTGCGCGCAATCCGGTGCGACGAGCGCTGCGCGATTTTCGGGTGGAAGTACCCACATCCCATGTCGTGCACACTTTAGATTAGATCTGCCTTAATCTATTCCCGCAGCACTTTTTCTGCATATATAACTTTCCCTACGATTCTTTTGACATTGTTTAGTGATACCTAGTTCAGATCGATCATCCTCACCACAAGTGAACCTGCTCCGTGGATAGTGAAATCCATGGGTATCCCGTATACTGGTAACCTTTTTGAGTTTTACAAGGTTCCGTTACGGCTTCGAAACACAATATTTTCAGAAAGCCCAACCGTCAATGCACTGCCTTATTTTCGACGGTACATATTAAATTCATTTCTGGAAGTAGTCTTATAGAATCTCCAAAAAATTTCTAGGGCCAAAACGGTGCTGTCGAGTTACATTGAAGAAATGCTTCTTGATTATGATTTGATCCATCCACTGGATCACATGGGACAACGTATGGTTGGAGAGCGTTTTACTCCATTCCAGGTATCCCACAGTTCTTCATGAAACTTCTTCTGACATAATGGTCCTTCCTCCATTGAGCTTAGTTACAACTATAAGAGGTATATGTGGATATACTGGTTGGATGTAGTAACGACTAGTTGTAGGGCCCCTTGCCCTCAAACCCTCAAATTCCATATTTACTCCGAAAACGCAGTTTCTGGTAGAGCAGAACAACTGTCTACTGGGGGGGGGGGGGGGGGGGGNTTGGTGCGATTCGGACTACACGCGACAAATTGTGCGGCGAAATTGTTGGCGATTTAAACGACTCTGGCGCCTATTATTGGGGCACAAACTTGAAGTAGAGTAGATTAGTAGGATCAACTGACCATACCCAACTATTCTACTTCGAGTTTGTGCCCCAATAATAGGCACCAGAGTCGTTTGGATCGTCACGAATTTCGCCGCGCAATTTGCCGCGCGCGGTCAGAATCGCACGAGTGTACCCATTCCCGAGTGACCCACCGAAAATGAGAGCGTAGGGGTGTCGCAGCCTCCGTTCAAAAGCTTACCTTAGCCACTGCTTCCAAACTGTCACTTTTTCAGGATGCTGTCGCACAAACTTCATTTCTCCTAGTCAATGGTGATGAACTCTTGGATTTCCCTCGACCACTTACACTGCAATGGGTCTATATTGGTGGACTGCATGTGAAACAACCTTCGAAACTTAGCCAGGTTCGATTGTATTGAATAATACCTTCAATAACTTTGTTTACTTCGTTTTTTGAATGGCTCGTACTTATCGAAAGATATTTAACCATTCCACCATATACACCTATTTGAAGCTCTATTTTTTAGCAAAAAAAAAATTAAACACTACCCCATGCTGGATCACGGCTCCTTCTGAAGTTCTAGTCACTAGATTGTCAAACAAATTGTGCTGTTTTTTAACAGGTTTTGACAGCATAATTCAATCTCTGTCTATTTTTTGAGCTATACTTTCTCCTTCTAAGCTCAAGGTTTTAACATTAGTGAGAGATCACCTTTTGCGATTCTTTTACCTGCAAGACCAGACCGTAGAATCCAAATGACTACCCGGTAGGGAAAGCCCGACGGTTAGTCATTTGGGTTTTGCCGCATAAAAAAAAACGCAAGCTCCGCCCCATAAAACGGGACTTCTGCAGCACAGCTCAACACGAGGGTGTCTGAAGAACTCTCCAAGAAATGATCTTCCAGCAGAAGTCAAAAGATGAACTGACCTATTTCGTTCGTTCATGTTTTTACAACGACGATTCCAGCAATGGTCTACCGTACTATCAATGAGAGCCCGAAATGTGCTTGTAGTATTTGGCGGTGCTTCACTAGGATGTGGCCAGGGAACGACTGTTCTCTTACGTGAGTATACACTCAAATTCAGGAAGATCAGAGGACCCTTGGCATATCAGGATTTTTCCCTCTTCTCCCCAAAAAGGGTGGTTTTCCGTGGAAATGGGAGTATGTACAGGCGCACATTAATATAAGCTCAAATATACCCAAAACTGTCTAAATATCAAAAGCTTAAAGGCTTGGCTTAGGCCGGGCACCACCCAACCTCGCTCTGTTGGCACTCCGACATATTGCGTCGCTAGCCGCTCAGGTTTGCCAGGGAGCGTGCTACCAACGGTTATTTTCCTTTTTGTTGGTCGTTTTCACAAAATATATTCGAACGGGAGGCATTAAAAGGCTGACCTTCAGAAAAGTTCCTTTCCAGAGGCGTTTCTGGAAATCCCCGACACCACTTTCATATGGCGCAATGCCTCTGGACCAGCTCTGAATCAATCGAACGTTGTTTTCGTGAGCCAAGTATCGGAGAGTGACCTTCTGGGTGAGTTCTTTTCAAGGGACACTAACTCCTAACATAATTCTTCTCAATCTACAGCTGATCCCCGAGTCACAGCTATTATCACAGATGGAAGGACCGATTCACTATATGACCTCGTTACTGGAGGAAAACCAGTGGGTAATATGAATTGTAACTTATATACATGGAACTCACGATTAACTTCAGGCTTGAAACTTTTAAATAAATCATAACGTCAAATTAGAAAAGCTGAAACAGATGCAAAGTCATCAGCTGAGAAGCAAAGGTACTTTACCATTTTCCGTGTCACCACGGGCGGGGAAAGGTTGTTGAAGCCGATGAGCCGAGTCTAACCTCTGTCCAGATCCTCATTACCACCTACTTCTTCTTTAATTTGACATATGAAGGATAATTTAGAGCTGCACCGATCACTGATTTAGCATATTTAATTCTGCTCACAAAAACCAGTTTAGCCATAAACAACCACGGAAAGTCTCTCGAGCTTGTTTGCACAAGGTTAGAATGCTGAAGGAAAAGAAATCCTTCTCAATACTAGTGTTAGAAATAAAAAATAGTAGTA
>UZAF01017661.1:25436-40889 GCA_900617895.1 Haemonchus placei
TGCTGCACTTTCCAATCTCTTCAGGCAGTCCAAAAAAAAAGTCTTTCGTTGGTCCAACGGATGAACGTTCATTTGAGATTCTAAGGGCGAAGCGGGTGCGCTTCGTTGCGCGTGTCCGTCGGAACTAGGTCACGCCGCAGCCGTCGCACGCGGCGAGTCGGCCCGCGATATTTGACAGACGTCGCAATTGTCACTGGGGCATACGCTTTGCGTTTGGTCCACGGCAGTCAGTTCAAGAAGGAGATAACATAGACAAATGCAAATCATTTGCTCCAACGACACTTGGTGGTACTGTAATGTCATCTCGAGACCTAAGTGTGATGCGCCGCGCGCGAAGTGGGCGGGGTGACCCACTTTCGACGGACACGCGCAACAGACGTTCTCCGGGCGAAGCATGAGAAGTCAATGTGGACTTTGTTTGAGAGTAGCTATGTAAGCTGAAAATCTTCATGAAGAAGACAAAATTCATCTGAACCCAGTTCGTTCTTTGGCTATAAAAGTACATCGCTATTACTTTACATTTATTAAACTAAATTTCTAACCTAATAAAAGCTAAATTCCAGAATACGTGACTTATCAAAAGCATTCTCCGAAGCGCTCAAATCAAAACTGGTATCAAGGAATGAGAAGCTTATACGTACTGTGGAATATGCGGCTAAATATGGTGTGACGCCCAGACCACGCTCCAGTGTATCGAACGGAAGCCTCACAAACATCTACCACCTCGATATTTTCATCCCATTATTGTTGATCTCAGTTGCACTGACTGTTTTAATGGTATGGTTGATATGTACTGTCACGGACATGTTTTTGAAGAGAAAATCACATGAAGCCGATGGGGTGAAAAAACGAAAACTCTCAGATCCAGCGGAATCTCAGGAACCCCAGAGACCTATCGTGACCCCAGTAAACCCAGCCGAAACACTCCAACAGCCACCCTCCGAGGGAACAAGCTGATCGTAATCATACATATACTCATGACAAATTCTTCTGCCATTGTTGTTATCAAGTTATTGTAACTGTAGTAAAATGAAGTTTTGAAGATTGTGCTTAACCTTTGATGGTATTCCTTCCACAAGTCTTGGCTAACGGTCAGCAATAGACTACTACTGTTATCATTATCATCAGAGCGCATCGATACCCAAGGGGGTGACGTCCGTTGCGCGCGTCCGTCGAAAGTAGGTAACCGCGCCCATTTCGCGAGCGGCGCATCTCACCGAGGTCTCGAGATGACATTACATTACCAGCAAGAGTGTGTGGAGCGAATGATTTGCATTTGTCCGTTATTTTCTCTTTGATCTGGTTGCCGTGGAACAAGCGCAAATCATATGCCCCACTGACAACTGCGACGTCTGTCAAAGATCGCGGGCTGATCCGCCACATGCGACGGCAGCGGCTGACCTAGTTTCGAGCGACGCGTGCAACGGAGCCCACGCAGCCTCAAGAGTACCGTAAATAGAAATCGCGTAAAGCGATCAATACTTGTTTTGTTCCCCTTTCTAATTGTAAGCAAGAAACGTTCTCCCATTAAATAGACGAACTCGAACAAACTCAATGATCTTCCACAGAAAATACATGCAATATTTTCTCACCAAGAACTGGTAACGAAACATATCGTAAAATAAATTAACCGCACCACAAATAAATCCCATTGCACCTGCTGGACGGTTCCTTGCGCCCGTTCCACGTTAGTCCATCCGTGGCCACACCCCCAAATCTTCTAAAAATTAGGAATCGAGAATTTGCTTTGAGAAATCCAAAGATTTGTTATCGAAACTTTATTTGACTCGGAATCATTTACGACAAATGCACTTCACATTCGTAGGTTACTTGAAGAACTTATCGTACCCAAACGATAGCCCTTTTAAGTAGAGACACGTACAAAACCAAACTTTGGTATTTCTTTTGCACATTTAAACGAATTCTCTTCTGCAAGAAAAAACATGTTAGATAATAGAGTACATGACAGTTCTATCTTTGCCATTCATTAAATGGTACAGTACATAATACAGTATAACTGATCGTACAACGAAATGAGTCGAAATCAAGTACATTACTCTTAGCTTTGAAAAATTATCGAATATTAGATAAATATTCTTATGGATAAACTTGAACACTGGGTACAATTTAGGAATCACAGATGTAAGCTATGACTCCTCAACCCGTACAAGATGAAACACAGCTGATATCTCTGAAGTAGTTAGCTAACTAGTCAGATTCGAGAAATTCATAGTAATGTACCACCTGATCTTGTTTTCACCTTCAACGACACTAATGTCTCACCAGAATGGCCGCTTTCAGACTTCAACGACCGTCCGTCCGTCCGTTCAACGCGTGCGCGACGGCGGTCGCATGCGTGCCGCGACGGCGGTTCTAGAGTGGTGTTGGCAGCGCTGGCACGTGATCTAATGTTGTCAACACCTTTCTAGAACCGCCGTCGCGACACGCACACGATCGCCGTCGCGCACGCGTTAAACGGACGGACGGTCGTCGAAGTCTGAAAGCAGCCAATTGGAGGCTTAAGCAATTGGCCGCAGGCAAACGTACAGACAAAACAATAAATTTGACGCGCGTTATCTTTTGGCTTTCAAAAAGCGTAGGAGAAAGTACACTAATTCTTTCTCAAAGAATTTTCTCGAATCTGGTCAGTCACACCCTATGCACAGAAGGACTAATGTACAAAGAGCACACACTGAGCGACAAAACTCACAAATCACTTCGAATTATCGGCATCTTTCGTCTAAACAGTATTCCCTTCACTAAAAAAATTATGTACATGATTGTGGCAATCAAGGCTCATAATTATGGGGTTCATTGAAGGAGAGCTGCACATGTCCCGTACTCATTAAACAGGACAGAAATTAACATAACAACTATACCATAGGAGAACAGGCAACTTCGTTAAGGAGAATACTGACATACCGTAATAATCTAGCGATTCCCCTAACCTTACAACTTCAGAAACTAACTGTACAGACATAATCTCTGACGAAATACTGAAAAGCCTACCCTAATGATAGGGTGTGTCGATACATCACTGGGTACTGTACTAAAGAACAACTAAGCAAATACCCAATACCACCTGAGAACATCACTTAAATTCTCATCGGAATTCCTAAGTAAAAGATTTTTACCAGCTAGTAAGTATTGTAAATATTTGCAACGGCAACAAAATAGTTGTATACAAATTCAGAAAAAAAAATAATTTGCGCAAATATTTAGAACGGTACCGTCAGATCAAGTGAGCAGAGCCACAGAACTTATTGCTCGCAGTTCAGAAGGCATCAGCATGCGACCTGACATTGGCAACTCTTCAGTGCTTGATTCGTCACTATTCGTGGTGGGAGACGATGAGCTACATTCTGCCATGAAATTCACATCCGTTTCAGGACATAATGGACCAGCCTCTTCAACATGCGGACTTCGCCGTTTTGTACGTACAAGCGTCTGTTTGTCGTACACCGGCAGTACAGCACCTGAACAACAATTGTCACTCATACTACTGTTAAAAGTCTGCATATCCTTGGCTGCTTTCATAGTTCGTGATTTGGCCCGCTAGCGCGCGAGCGAGCGAGCGACGAGGGCGGCGCTTGCCCCGGGTAAGGGTACACACGTGCGTCCGGGGCTGCGCGCGACAACTTGCGCGGCGAACTTCGTGGCGATTCGAACGACTCGAACATTGGGGCCTAAATTCGAAGTAAAGTAGGTCAGTAAGACTGCCTGACCTTATTTAACGACTCTGCTTCAAGTTAAGCACCAGTAGTAGGCGCCAGAGTCGTGCGAATCGCCACGAACTTGCCGCGTAAATTGCCGCGCGCATCCTCAGACGCGCGTAAGTTCCCCCCCGTTGCCCCTTGCTTACAACTGAATCTTGGTCGATAGAACGAGTAGTCCCCGTCGCTCGCGACCAAATTGCGGACTAGGAAAGCAGTCTTTCTAGTCGGTCTACAACTTCCCAAAAGGGTTGAGGGAAAAGGAGTTTTTGGGATTCTTTGATACGATGATGGGTTGAAGGCAAGGTTAAACTTCAACATGAAAGAAAAAAACTGTCGCCTAGCCCAGTAGCGCCATATGGGACAGCACTAAAAATGCCACTGGTGCAACCCCTTCTACACTGGAACACATCTATGTCTTGTAGCTTTCAAGCTGCTGCTAAGTTCAATTCACTTTGCCGTTCACAGGCTGTTCCCTTGAAAAACCATTCCCATGGTTGTAACTGTGCACATGTGTGGGCGAGCGTCCCGTGGGAAAACGCTGAATCAACGTCGAAATCGCATTAAAGCACAAAGCCACGTCATGATACCGTTTGCGCTCGACAACAACGGCCATTTACCGCCCACTCTATACTATCAAGGATAGTCTGTGAAAAAAAATAAATCGATATATAAATAAATACCACAAAACTTACAATTTCTTTCCAAAGTTTCAAAAATCCTTTCGTTAATCAATTCCTCCACTTGAGCTCTTTGATCCTTCGTCAATTGCTGACAAGAAATAAACCGTTGATAACAGAGACTGAGAAGACCGAGGATTAATACCGTAACAAGTTGTGTGAATACCACCATATAGACGACTTGTTCAGTCTGTAATAAACAACATAAATATTACAAACTTCCGAAACAAAGAGAACTTCGCTGAATCACTTACCGTCCACAGGCCATCGTCCGGTGGTGAGTATCGATGAAGATCAGTATGCTTTAGAATACATTTGTCTTCATCCATTCTTTCTGCACCCCTTGCATATCGTCTAACCGTCATTTTAGATGCTGTTGCACGCATCGATGTTAACCAACCCGATAATGTGTCAACTTCTTTACGAAGAGCAGCAATCTAGAACAAATATCACGTGCTATCGATTCAAACACGAATTTTCTAGAAGAAAAAACTCTAGCGACAGATGTTATGATGCTTAACCCATTTCAACACTATTCACACACTCATACGGGTAATTACCATAAATATTCAAAAAAGATGTTCAAAACTTCTCTAGACAGAAAAGTAACAGTAAACAGTATCGTAAAATGACTAACACTAACCTTGTCGGCGAGCGTTTCATTGACACGTGCGTAAATCGTCTCGACGGCTTCATCCACCACCTTTCTGGCTTGTTTCAGATGTTTCTGATGTTCATCAGTTTGTGCGACATACTGACGGCTAAGCTCACTCAAATATTCGCTAGACAGTGACATATTCAGTTCAAGTGCAGCAATACGTTTATTGAGTTTCATGAAGACAGATTCCTGAATTGGACTTGAATAAGAATAATATATTGGTATTTGAGCTGAAAAAACCGAAACATCGAAACACACAAAGAATCGTACCTTATGACTCGTCGATGAAGCCGGCCACGCATCAGAAGGAACCGGTTGGCTACGAGCATTGGGCTGCTTATCTGGGACTCCCTTCAAAGAGCACTATCAAATTGTTAAATGACGAAAAGTAGACACACACAATTTGTTCAAGACATTATACAGAAAATCTTTCAAAAAGTACTTTAAAGTAGCCCTTGGTAATCAAGCCCTATATGTTGAATACGAGTTCCGTATATTGATTCATTCATGGAGATCAATCTATGTGCAGGACAAAGTTCCCGCCTTTCCTGGCGTGTTTGACATAGTTCGATCAACCAGACTATCGATCGATAGCTCGACTGCACCCTGCACCCCAAAGTTATGGACATGAAAGATATCAAGTGCCTACTGTTAAACCCTTTAATGAATAACTTTCCGGCACAGTACCAAAACCATCAACTCCAAAGCAAGCGAACCTTTGAAGGTTGTGAGTCCTGTGATTTGTTGTTTTCCACTGGAGGTACAGCTTGACGTTGGTTGTTTTCATGTACGGTACCACGTAGCCGTTTTAAAGATCTCCGGTGTAGGTAAGCAAAGCGACCCCTTCTGGAACGACTGGCGACCAATTGACCGCGGCGATTTGCTTCAGCCGGCTTTGGTGAAATCGTCTCTTCTCTATTGAAAATAATCATTAATGTGGAGAAGAGGATACTTTAGAATTATAACACTATAGAAAATGAATTTATGTGATAATAGAATAGATAATAGAATTCATATAACAAAAATTTAAAAACTTACTGTATCGCAGATGGTGGCGGTGCTGATGACTTCCATACGAAAGCTTGGCAAAACTGTCGTGGATAAATATAAGTACCATCGCTTGGACAGAAATAGCACGCCATAAAAGTACTCGAAATTGTATATTCCCTTAAATAACGCTATGAATAATAAAGAATGCTAAAAGGTAGTTAGGAAGCGTGTTGAAATGCTGACCTCGAGTGGCGGTCATTACTCTCTTTGACTACTCCAAAGTTGTCTTTCACAACATCCACGATTTTTTTGATAAGACGACCACTTACTTCCTAAAACGATTTAATTAGATTTGTTACATTAGTTTATAGACCAGTTCATCATTCACAACAAAAGACATACATCAACGATCTCGATGACTGTAGGCTTCGTCTCAACAACTTCTTCTTTTGTTTCAGACAACTGAGGCTCCTTCGGTTGCTGTATGCCGTTTCCCTTAAAAACAGCTCAGATTTGAAGAATAAAACTTTTTTCATCCTAGTCTCATATGCTGACGAAATGAAAGTAATTCTGATATGATGTGGTGAGGAAATCTCAACTCAAATATGGGGAAACTTACAAAAAACTAGCAATAAAAAGCTAGAAAATACATTATTCTACTTCACAAAGTATAAATCACATTGGTATTTCATATCATGCACGGCCCATACCTGCGTTTGACCGGGTTGAGAACCAGTTCCAGTGGACGAAGGGACAGCCGAAAGGTCGGCACTTTCCACAGTTGTGTTGTTTGGTAACACCTCTGCTGAACCGACGCTGGGTCGTGTGTGAACTACTGACGCAGCCTCAGCCTATGAAAAAACGAAAGTAAAGACAGCTTTCATATTTCTTGACATTAAATGAGGACACACCGTCAAAAATTACCTCGGCTTCATATTCGTCAACCATTGATATTCCTAGGATCTTCAAAACCGACAAAGTACAATAATGCTCGTTTCCGTAATGAGATATGAGCTCCACCTACAAGTGCAAAAGCTATTTGAAGAAAAAAGGAACGAAAAAAGTAGGTTGGCTTCAAAAATTAGCAAAGACCATAGTAAAACCCCGCTGATCGTATTGAATATACAACGCTCACATTGCAAAAATAATTGGTGTGTGGTGAATATATAATACAACCATAACAAGTGGCAGAAATGGAATTCAAGGTAAAAGGGTTACGAAGGAACGGAAAAAGGAGGTATCGGGAGGAATAGTGCCTATGTAGCCAATACAATCCCCTCCCCCTTCCTCACTTTCCCCTCAGCAACACGAGGTAACTCACACCAAAATCGCAAGCACTCCATCAAAAGATAGTTTCCATTGTGGTTCCGATGGCTCAAAATATACTTCTTAAAGAAGAAAGGGAAAAGCTGAGAAATGCTGTAGAATCGAGGCCTAACTTCTCCAGAAACAATGATGAAAACTTATTAAAAGTGGCTAGCAAGTGAGAATGCTTTCCTTTCGAATAGGATGGTGGTTGAAAGCTCCAGAACTCAAACAGTACCGATATTCATAACAGTAACAGAGATAAAGATATGTACGATTACATTCAAAATAAAAGCAGAAGTAAAATCAAGTGATACCAACCTTCATAAATTTCACGTAGGCCCCATTGTTGGGTATAGGGAATTGCTGAATTTGTCGAGAATCAACAGCCGTCAGTTCTGTGAGAAGTTTCCATTCTCCAGCAGGAAATCGTTCTGCCGCCCATAATCGTATATCCCGGGGACCGGATGAAAATAGCTCATAATTGGCGAGCTCTATGCTACGGGGCTAAAACAAAACATGGTTTTGAAAGACGGTGAGAAAGTCAGAATAAAAAACTGAGGCTGTAACTATTTGGATGACGAGTATTGGTTAAGACAAACCTGAACCGTTTCGCAGAGCTCAAGAATCACGAACTTATTTTCAGCCTTTTCACATGGATTCCTCATGTATTCGTCTTTTTCCTAAAACATATCATATCTAATGAAATGGCCAAGAAAAACCTCAACCGAACCATGAAGAACATCTAATTACCTTCTCATTTAGAATTGCTTTAGTATTTTCTGCTTCAGGATTACTAAGCAACACTTTGGCTCCACACTCTTTGCTAGCATAGTTACGAGTTGCAGCAGCTCCAGGAGGTAGTTGTGTGGCGCGAACACTTGGTGTGCCAGTTTCAGAAGTTGGTGTTGGAGGCTTAAATTTTTTTTCTTACAACGATATCTATGAAGACAAAAGAAAAACTGCGAAATGTTATCACCAATACTTTTCTATGCTCCTGCTTCAGTTTCTCTTTAGTCCACTCGTCAAACGTCACTATAGGTTGGTGAGCCTCTTCGGTTGTCTTCTGGATGGTACTATCATTCTCTGACGTCTCCGTGGCGAGTGTTGATGGCGGATGTCTAAAAACCCCATATAATTTATGAGGAACAAAGTGAGGAGCGTTTGAGCGAATGAAAGCAAATTCTGACCCAAAGAGAAAACTATGAAAAAGCAGAAAATCTTTCCTGATAGCGTACAGTTAAAAGCTTTAAAAACATATAGAAAACTGTGTGTTATAGGAATCTAGAGGACAAAATTACCTGAGAGAATCCGCTGCAGTGAGATTGTTCGTGCAGTTTCCAGTGGACCTTGGTTTATGATGTGTAGAATTCGACAAAGTCGAGGTACCACTCAAGGGAATCTTGCTAGAAAGTTTGGGACCGAATTGCAGTGAAACCTCAGTCGGACATGAAGAATTCGCTAGCCTGAAAACGTATGTTGAAACATAAATGTATGTAAGATACCTTTGAGGTTGGTGGCAGGTACGGTTTGCACCGTAATGGCCAGTACGAGAACAACTCGCTTTGGAACAGATAGAAGAGACATGTAACACATTTTAAACGGCTAGCTTGAATATCCAAAACTATTTACGGTAAAAGGCTCATAATGTTGACATAACAAGTAAGCAGTTGAAGAAACAAAAATATTTGTATGAAAAACAAAAATTGCAGTTTGATCAACAAAAACTTACTGGTTAACATCAAAGTAGGCGGTCACCAAAGACTTGAAACCACCAGCATAACAAACATTATCACAGCATATACAGGACCACAAAACAGCTCTGAAAAAAGTGGTAATTCGAGAACGCCAACAAAATGATAAGAACAAGATGAACTCACATGTACACCAGTGTGGTAGTCGTTCGCCATCGCTCAATCATGCCGATAACCTTATCTAATGAGACATTAAATAATCTAAAAATACATTTATAAATATACTTTGCGGTTGACTGATTGAGATGAAGCTTTTACGATGTTGGACACGATAAAATATTGATATGCTATTATTTGCCATGCATAGAATACTGTAACGAATTCTACAGTGGAGCACTTATACGCTATAATTGCATGTTTAGACACGTCATATAAGGATTTATGAAGAAGAAACCTTCCTAGAAAATGAGCAGAAGCTGCTGGCTGTGGAAACCCATCTACGCCAAATGACATCGTAATACAAGTTGGCAACCAAATAACTGCGCATTTTTCTCAGTAGTTCAAGAACTTATCTCTCTGAGTACTGTTTTTTCCAGTTATATTTATAAGCCAGGTACCTGAATATTTTATGGTGAATAAATGGGCGAATAAGTATTTCTTTTTGCTTTTCGAAAGGGTAACTACATTTTCTTAAAATTTGCGCAGTTACTGAGTTGTCAACTCAAAAATATTGATTTGCAGACGTTGTTGTACCCCATGAGCGCGAACTATGCAAACTGCCCCACAGATCGATAAAAAAAGTATGATAGAGGTGTAAAAAGTGGAAAAATATATGGAAACAACATGAAAACCAAAAATAACGTGAGAACTCTGAGTTCCTAAAACTATGGAAAATTAACAATAAGGAAATTGACTCAGGAAAAGGGTTACAAAACTGTGCTCGATCAATTCTAGGTTCACGAAAAAAAANAAAAAAAACGAATAAATGTAGATTCCCATATTCATTGCATGTGATATATAGTATATATCATTATTTTGTTATAGCGGGACGAATGGAAACGCCACTGTGCCTCGAAGAAATCGATGATTATCGGGACCACAGGAGATAGGTGAATGGTGGTTATAATGGAAAACAACAATCACTATTGATTGTAAACTATAATTTGTGGGATGGCAATGAATCAAATAAATCTATTCGGAAAAGCTAGACAGTCGTGAGCATTTTTACAATTCATATTCAGAAAATATTTTTATCGGCGTTAAAGGAACGGAGGTTCTGGTCAAAGAATGATAACGAATTAAAAATTGACACATAACTTCTAGTAAGAACAACAAGGGCCTGATAATCAGGGGATTCTTTGATAAGGAAACGTCAGCGTTTCCGTGCAAATGCAATTCTTTGCTTCCAAATCACCTGTTGAAATAAGAAAGAAGAGGGGCTGGAGCATCAGAAGGAAGTAAATTCGCCGTTACTCTCGCAGACCTTGAAAGCCGTGTGGGATCACGCTTGGTTATCAAGAGACTGCTGTCGATCATAATAAAAAAATTCTTAAAAATAATTTGCATTACCTTGGGTTTCAAACGGGTAGCTTCAAATTGTTGAAAATCCCTCGCTGAAACCTTCACGCTCTGCTCGAATTTGAAGGGAATTCAGTTGATCAGTATAATCAATCGATAGAAAAGAAAATGACCTCGAGAAACGCTACCGTTCTCGTAAGAGAACTGAATAAAATCACTGGCTAACGCACAATACAAAACATGATTACACTGTGAATAGGCTGATCCCATTCATTCATGATATGATAACCCGCTAGCACGTAAAGATCGGTGACTGCCCAGAAACAGGAGGGAAATGAGCACATTGCCCGTAAGTAAATAATGGAATTGTTTTAATGATTACACAACCCACGACATGGAATGGGATCGTGTCTGTGTACACCATAAAGTATACACCCACGTGATACGCCATAACTGTCTGAACATAGATGAATTTTCATGTATAAAAAACGAATAAGCTGACGTCAGCATTTATTCCACCCACACTAGCATTATATTCAACAAAATTCTAAAAAAACATTAATTTTCAGCACCATCAAGGAAGGGTACCTTGATTGGACGAAAAAGGTTTCACACAAAACCGAAGTGAACTAAGTAAATCATAAAAAAACAGGAAATTCCTTTTCTAAACAAAATTCGGGAGCGAAAGGATGACAAGTTTTGTAAACATCGTGTGAACTTTTCATACGGTTTGCATTTACCAGTAGTTCAATGTGGTAAACGGATCAGGATTAGTACATTTTTTACTACCGTTCAAGGGCAGCAGTCTAAGAATGTAGAGGGGTTTGCAATAGTAAAACCCAAATAAAACCCCAAGTGAATGTATAACTTTGGTAATCTAATCAGAACAAATGGTCCGGATTACATAGACACATCGACAAAGCATAGGATGTAATATTCTATAAATAGTATCGTGAGTAATGAGGAAACCTGGAAAGAAAAATCAAACCGTCAAGAAACCGTATGCTCTCACTGTTTCGTTCACAATCTCTCTGTTACTCTTGGGATAACTATTAATAACAGTAGCACAGATATAAACAGTTGGGCACATGTCATTCTGGCCCAAACTTTTCCTTTTTCCTTCCTGTCAACTGCAAAAAGGGCAATTAACTGCAGAATCTTGCCAAAAAGCTTGATCTTGCTATTTTTGTTGGAAAAGATCTGATGATTTTATTTTTGTGGTAAGAGATCTGGTGAACGCTCAAGTGTAAAGTAAGGCACGACGAAAAATTGAAAAAACCGGGGCATTTGTCTTTCAAGATTTTAGGTGATGCCCTTCATCGAGGAGGTGTGCGTGAACATTTTTGAATTGAAAGAAGGGGTTATTTGACTAGATCAGCATGTCAAAGTCTTTTTTAGCTTCATTCAGTCTTCTTGCTTTTGTTTTTTTATAAGAGCCTTTCAGCCTTCTGATTTGCATTTTCATTCAAATGCCAGAAGCTTACCAATAAAAACTAAAATCAACAATTTTCAAGAGCACGCATTCATAATAACAACAATGAATCAAAATATTAAAAAGCAAATGAAAGAAATTTCCGTAAGAGCTCTCCTTCAGAACTATTTCGCGCTTCTGTTCGATTCAAAATGCTAAATAGAACTCATTTAGTTACTGCGTAACGAGGGCAAAAAGCATCAACTTAAGAAATCGAAAATAAAGAAAACAGCTTGAGAAACAGGACACAGAAATAAGATTAAGAAAAACTTAGTGGCGGACGGTGTAAAAAGTTACACGTGGAAGAACGGTGAAAAAAACTTTGGAGCGACAAAATAGCCAAAAAGCGACACTTCCTCTGTAAGTCGAACTGGGAGGAGAACCGGAGCTAAAACGTCAGTGAGGGATAAAAACATCTCTCATCCTTTCGTTTTTTTCCTAGAATAGGGAAGTCTAGAACGAATAGAACTGTGTTTGTACAGGAACGCATCGTTTAAGCGTCTGTGAAACAGGAACGACAGGTTCTTGTCAACAATTGAAGACGTTTTCAAATGTATCCAACGGTAAGTTCACAAAATTAAACAAAATCAGGCTTTCAAAAACATTTTGATCCTAGTAGCCGACTTAGTATTTCAAAATGTTTCTTTAGGAAAATTTTAAAAAATTTGCTGAGGTTTTGACTAAAGCAAAGAAATTATCACTGATCTATATGAAAATAAGGGTTGTTTATGCAAGGGGACAAAGCGAGAGAATCAGGATATAGCAGGTGTTCAAACAAGCCAACCGAAAGTTAGCGCATTCCCCCCGATATCACATGCTCGCTTCCGCTCACACACATCAGGTGACGTCTGGGCGATTATATGCAACAACTAAGCAAATCCATAAAGCAAAGATGGCTACTGCTATTCTTAGGCAGTAAAAACTTATCACACAATATCAATAAAGCATCTGTGTCAAAACCAAGGGAAACAAATACTTACTGCAAGCCAACCATTCATATTAATAAAATGTTACACAGCGAAATATAAAAGACCACACAGGAGCCGTTCATGGAAGGTTTTCATAAGTATAGGACTAGCCACGTAACATGTGATCATAAGCACGTCAAACAACAAGAAAACAGGTCTGCTTACAAACTTTATAAATGCCAACTCGAAAGCACACACGGATCCGCTTAAAGGTGTGCGGCGCATGGGCGCACGAAATTCGCCTTCGAGCGCATTTACTGTCGAAGCTGACGTCGACTTACACCAAGCGTGAATGTGCTCCTGCTAACTCGGTAATAATGCCCACTGAGTACCCCGGTAACCTGTTGTCTGTTAGAGTACTTTCATCGTAGTATCTTGAGAGTACAAGGAGATACAGTTAGTGCGTCTAGTCGTTTCTCAGTTTGTTTTAGAGAAAAACGAACCAGCACATCACATTGCAGAAAGGCGTCATCAATATTTTATGCATGTTACAGGAGTACCTGCCACGAAAAATTAGCTTCAGCAAATAGAGCCTGTCGACAGGTCTTGCTGACTGAGAGGCTCCAGTGAATCGCGAGAAGTTGAGGGGTTTGAAAGAAATTTGACGGCGTGCCCGATCCTCCGTTTTACTCATTTCTGTACCGTCATTGTGCAGAAACGAGTAAAACAGAGAATGTAAACCTGTTACTTCTATGTACCCTTCTGAGTTGTTCTTTTGAAAACCAGTCTGAACGGTCAATTTCTGAAGTTCTCTGAAGAACTAATAAGTGAGTTTCATACATTAACTGATCGGTAGAGAAAGGGGTCAGCCTCTCCTCAAGCCCAACTTTGTCCGGTTTGGCTATTTTTGGGTACCCCCCCCCCTTTTCTTGACATTATTCTCAAGCTCTGGTGAGAAGCAGTATCGACTTACACCTGAGGGTATTCTATTCCACTCAAAGTTTTTTTTTTTTTGAAATTTTTCATTCGCAGTTCTTCTTGGTTCCGGAAGATGAGTAAAGGCGGTAACTTTATAGAACCAGCCGTTGGGGTCGGCCCGAGCTAAGGTAATGGGAGACGGGCAGTAGGATCGGTTTTGTGTAATCGATTCGTCGCGCGCGGCAGTCGCGGATCATTGGCCTTGTTAATACATTTCCAGCGTTCTTCATACAGTTCAATTGATATGCGATTATTATTTTTGGCATGATTCTAATGTTACTTCTTTCAGTCTTGTATTCCTTACTTGTTGCTTCATTCTGTAACGTCCTTAGCGCGGCAACTTTCTCGCCGCAACACGACATTTTCGAACCTACTGCACCCCATCCCAAGATAATCGATTATACGACTAGGGAACCAGGGAACCGCTCATGGTGTTTCTGGATGCAAGTTAAGTAACACCACAGCCAACGTATCTACTGAGTTTCAACTCGGCAACTCCTCTGGCCTTTCACACACTTTCCATCGTTCTTACACTTATCTGTGTTTCTCTTTCTCTTGCTTCCTCTCTCCTTACACTGACTTATTTATTATTCTTTTATATATTTATTTATGTATCAAAACGACATGCTCGACCCCGAAAGGGAGTGATAAAATGACAACCAAGGTCGAGAAAACGATAAGGAGCAAAAGGAACGCCAAGTAATTTGAAAAACAGAAGAAACACAAAGAGCGCACTCAGAAGTAAACATTGGAAAGTAACATTGGAGGTAAACACTTGGATAAAGGTACAACACCTGATCACGCAAACAAAAGTACACGTTACGAGTAAGGCTACATACGTGAGNATAGATAAAATCTTCTTATACGTCCAGAAATAGACAAGCTTTCCCCGAAAAGCAGCACCCAGTAGCCCACAGACAGCACCTGGCAATGATGCCCTTGGCCATCGAGGGAACATAGGGATCTGCCAAACCCCAAAACACGGATAATCAAGGAATAGAGCTGACTGCTATTGTTGAGAAGGTTCAATTCAATTCGAGTGGCTGTTTACTTTGTTTACCTGCCCTGTAAAATACATTTTGAGGAAAATCTTAAACAACCTTCTGCCAAGAAAGTGCAACTCATAAGTGCTAACGAGACTCTTTGAAAGATATCTTCGGGGCTTAATCGGAAGCGAAAGTCTTGGATTATCTTTAACTTCCGACAAAATCTCGAGCAGGAAGTAAAGGAAAAGGATAGAGTATAAAGTCTCGGTGTGTTAATCAATCCCGTCTCAACGATGCGCCCCGCATTCGAGTTTCATTCAGAATCGTAGTGGCGTGTTGAATGCGTACGTGGCCTATACAATGTCTTACGGTGGACAGCCGATGTACAAGTCAATGCTTTTATCCTTGACTTATTATCCTATCCTTTTATCCTCCGACCCCGGAGGGATGGAAAGCTTGGTTGGCCTAGGCGGATATCAAGCCGGGATTCAAGCCCGTGAC
Organism: Haemonchus placei; assembly: GCA_900617895.1. Lineage (NCBI taxonomy): Eukaryota > Metazoa > Nematoda > Chromadorea > Rhabditida > Trichostrongylidae > Haemonchus > Haemonchus placei. Next base: position 40,839 of record UZAF01017661.1, read on the forward strand.
CATGCGTGTGTGAAGTGCGCCACTTGCCACTACACCACCTCGGCCTGGACG